>VZUI01048385.1:0-73098 GCA_013401135.1 Cettia cetti | reverse complement strand
CTTCCCTTCCCTTCCCTTCCCTTCCCTTCCCTTCCCTTCCCTTCCCTTCCCTTCCCTTCCCTTCCCTTCCTTCCCTCATGTCATAAATGACTCCATTGTAACAATACTGTATTTCATGGAATATTAATATCATTGTGAATTATGTTCTTAAGTGTTGAAAGCATTCAGAGTTGTGGGAGGATGAATGTTTTTATAGTCATAAACCCCCTGGAGCTGGGAAAATATTTCTTCTTCCAGCTCTGTACCAAAGATGTCTCTGACTTCAATCAGCTTAACCATTTTCTTTAAAGGTAATGTACATGTTATGTTGTTCTGCTGATAAGCCAACTTCAGTCTAACATTTTAAATCCCTGGTATGTTTGGTTGATTTATGTACAATGAAAGACAACTAGAATAGAAAGAAAGTCTTTTTGGTTGTGAAGATTTCTTCTTAAATAGTTCATATGAACATGTTATTATATAAACTGCTCATCCTCAAAGATATGATCTTAATTTCATGACTTGTGCTAGCAGCCACACTATTTCTCAACTCCAATTCATGAATAGCCCTCATGAAAAGGTGGAAAGATTGAAAAAGAACAGGAGACTTCTGTGGGCACTGTGGTTAAAACTGATTTACTACCAGTCATGCAATGCTAAGATGCTTCTTCATCTGGAAAGTGACACAGTGCAGTGATCATGGTGGAAATTCATCACCTGGAGGTGGCTGCTGGCATCCGTTCTGTAGGAAGCAAATAGCTGTGGCAGCTGTGGAATTGGATGTGTTGGCTCTGTAAGAGGTGTGTGGTTGCAATCTGACTTTTCAGTTGTTTCTTACAAGTGTTTTGAACATTTTCTGACATACCAATCAAAAATCCTTTCTACTTTCCTCGTTTGTTTTTTTTTTTTTTTTTGTTTCTGCACTTCCACAGAACTGAAAAAAGAAATAAAATTAAGTGTATTTTTTTTCTTCATGAAAGGTGTGTAGGTGTATATAATATTTTTATATATATATATAATATTTATATTTTATATATTTTAAAAATTGATATATTTCTGCATACATGTATAAATTTGGCTGTCAGAATGCAAGATCAGAGTCTACTTTAATATTCAGGTATTCACAGTACAGTGGAGTTATTTTTTATTGTAGTTACTCTTAGAAATAATCAGTCACTATTCTTTCTCACCTTTCTACTTAGCTTAAGACTTTGCAATAAATCCTTTTGACTTTTGCCGAAATGTGAGAAGAATATGATGAAGTAGCTTCTTCAAAAAATGAAACAAAAAAAAATTGCCTCAGACTAGCTAAAAGTCAGTATACAAGTCAGTAAAAATGAAACAAATTATTTTTCCAGTGACCAAGTACCCTGTAAGATTTCTAAGGAAATATTGTTCATAGAGAATCATTTCCAGGAAATGTTTTTTACCCTGTCACGCCCCCAGTTACTGAGATTTCTGAAAAAGATCTTTGTTTTTAGTTTATCAACTGGTGATTTGCATTCTTTGTAGTATTTATTTTTCAGTCTAAATCCAGGATGCTTATACTAAAAGGATAGAATTTTGTTTGTATGAATTCATGGTTCTTTCTCTCTAGAAACATCTTTTCTTCATACATCAGCATTTTAAATCACATTAAAGTTCCTATGAATGCTAAAGATCCACTCTTCATGTTCAGTTGCATATCTTTTGTGTATGGTTCCATTGCGAAGTAGAAAAATATTCATCACATTTCCCATCTTGTGAAGTAAATCTGAAATATCCTTATAATCAAATGGAAACATCAGGGAAAATATGTGAATACTTTGAAAAAAAAATAGTGGTACAAAAGTTGATTAGCAACAGTCACATCCCTAGAAGTCCTGCTTTCTACAATGCCAGTAATTAAGCACCTTCAAAACACGTGGAAAGAAATTCTACATTTAGCAGTGAAGGGCTACCTGAGTAAATGAGTAGTTGTGCAAGATCCATGCATCTTATAGAACCATAGAGAGTTTTGAGTTGGAAGCAACTTCAATATCACCTAGCTCCAACCCACCAGCCATGGGCAGGGATGCCATTCACTAGATCAGGTTTTTCAGGACCCCATTCAACCTGGTCTTGAATGTTTCCAAGAATGGGACATGCACAATATTTCCAGACAACGTGTTCCAAAAGAAACTTCTCTGTGCAACCTGTTCTCAAAGGCAACTTCTTTGCTGCAAAAACTTACTGGGTTCCTATTGAAAGGTCATCAATTCAAATGCCTTTCTAATGCTTGCATTTTATAATTCTGTTACCTTTGTTAAAATAGATAGGTTTGGATTATTTTTCAAAGAACGGTCTTAATAGCATCTTCCAAGAGGAACTGAACAACAGTGAATTATATTTGTAAATGACAATTGAGCAATGGCCAACAAATGTAAAAAAGGGAGAAAGAGAGAAAGAGAGACATAAATAAAAACAAAGGAAAAAGGCCAAATCTAACAAAAATGTTTGAAAATGCTAAAGCCAGGCTTCACACAGAAACTAACAAAATATATACGAAGAATGAAGACACATTATGGAAAGTCTTCTCAAACTGGAGTGCATTATCTCTCTTCTCATAACTACTTTTGCAAAAATCTACTTTCGAATTTGCCTCTTTCCTTAAGGTAGAATAAAACGGAAGATATTTTAGAGAATAATAATCATTAAAAAGATTCAGAATAGAATAAGAATTTTAGTAAAACACAAATAAAAATTTACCAAGTAACCCTGATGACTGTAGCTTTTATCCTGACTTTTGTGTTTTGTAGAAGTTCTGCCTGAATTAAAACTTGGGTAAGGAAATCAGGATTTACTGTAGAATGAATGCATATAAAAGGCTTATTTTTTTCAAGTGAATGCAGGCAATTAGAACCTGTGGATATTCTATTCTCAGCTGTGGGAAAAGCAGTAATGGTAATTTTGAGGTGTTATACATTATACCTCTTTTATGAGGGATCAAGTACATTGTCTTGATCATTACCTTTAAAACCTTCTTTGAAAAAAACAGGCTGGAACTGTGAGGACATATGTATTGTTTCTTCTTCACTACAATTTCAAAGTGAATATGTTGTTGGAAACCAGAAAAGAGCACATTTCAACCTGTGAAGATTTTTCTGTTTTACAGTTTGTGGGAAAATTACATTTCTCTACTTTCTTAGTGGAAATTATGAAATATTTAGGAGGCTTATTCCAACTGTTGTCTAATTCTGAAAAAGAGGGAGGTAATTTGAAAAAATTCTGCAATTATTTCATAGAGAATTATTTCAAGTGAAGTCAGTTCTTTAGATTTTGCATCAGTGGGTTATTATTTATTCCCTTTAGAATTCACATTGTTTCACAGAGCCTGTTATCATTGTTTTCCAGTAAATATAGATATGGAATTTCTTCTGAGCTAAAGACAATTTAAAAATAACAATTAAATGCTTTTAAGCTAGAGCCTGATTCTTTCTCCTAGATGTTGTTTGCTTCAAGAAGAACTTTTCCACATATTAAATCAATTATGAATGCAATATGCCATGCAAAAATACCTCAAGGCAGTCTGGAGATCTGAAGGTGTTTACACATATTGATCTATACAGAGGCTTAGAGAACCTGGAGTCAAAGGTAAATATGTTCCATTGAGCAAATACAGGTGGAATCTTGGCCTCATGAACACTGGTAGATTTTTTTTTTTTTTTAATTATTGTCTTCAATAGAAGTGAATGCTCCAGCATCATGATTTTGGCGGTAGTAGATTACTGATCCATGCATTATCACATAGTTCTAAGAAGTGCCTTGCCCAGAGGGACTGTACTGCTCCACATCACCACACATTTCTGCTATTTTTTTCCGTTTAATGTTCAGACATGTAGTAATCTGGAGTGAGCATAAAGATTTACAAAATGAAGTTAATATTGTTAATTGTATTGGGCACTCCCCAGAGATAGAGGAGCATGTTGTTCAGGGCTATTTTGACTGTAATGGCTGAGACAAATTTTGAGTGCCTCACAAAACTTTTTTCAATGTCTTTTTCATTCACTGAAAAGAGCTTCAGTGAATGTGTTGGTTGTTTTTACATATATAACTGGTATTTGGGTTGCTGTGCTTCCTTAAACTTGGTCTTTGAATATTCAAATTCTACAGCACCTTGCAGGATATTATTCAAACACACAGTGCAAGGATAGACACTGGCATGTGCTGCAGTAAAAACAAGTCACAGTTTTCATTTCACCTCCCTTAAAAAATCAGGCAAAAAAATTGACCCATCATGCATCTTCTCTTCCATGCTAAACTGAAAGATTTTGAGGAATATTTAGGTTTGCACTTCAAAAAGAAAGATATTTCAGTTTGACAGAACAACATGTCTAACAATTCACACACCCTCTAAGCTCAATAGAATAGTTGACCTTAATAATAATGATATGATATGATATGATTATATTCAC
The DNA here is from genome assembly GCA_013401135.1 of Cettia cetti. Taxonomy (NCBI): domain Eukaryota; kingdom Metazoa; phylum Chordata; class Aves; order Passeriformes; family Sylviidae; genus Cettia; species Cettia cetti. The sequence goes on along the minus strand of VZUI01048385.1, from coordinate 68,686 downwards.
CTTATATTATATTTTATTAGATTCACCTTATATATTATTATATAGTATATAGTATAATTTTATATTTTATAATGTTATATTATATGTATTAATAATAATATTTTTTCTTTTAAGGGATATATTTTGGCTGGAATATGGTTCATAAATTGGATTTTAGTTTAACTGCTACATACCATATTTCATAAAAATTTCATAAAATAAATTTATTTTTTAATCTTCTGTTTTATTTTTTTCCTAAAAAGTTAATTAAGTACTAAGTTCATTATGAAATTAAGACACAAATTCTATAGCATTTAGATTTGATGGATTTGGCTACAGTTTTGCCACTGAAATCCAGTCACACAGGTGATGAAAATGAAAGTGTTTTTTTTTTCTTGCTACTATTTTATTTGAACAAGAAGCAGTCAAGCCACTCCCAATTTCTTGTATTTTTTAAGACTCCCATAATTTTAGAAGCTTGAGGAAGGAATTCCTGTTTCTGTGGCAGAGTAGTTTTTTCTCCTTGACGAAGTTCCTTTGTTTAATAGTTTTCTTTATGTCACGCTTCTGCAAATTAATGTGGCAACTTTAAAATGTATCCCCTCCTCATTTACCATGTCTCTCTTCCTCACTGAAGTCACGTCCTTTAATTTAATCACTTTTAGTGCATACAAGATCATGATCTGCTTGTTGTTCCACAGTAGATTCTTTGGTTTATATCCTCTGAACTTTCTAAACTAACCTCAGAAAAACCTAGTGAAATAGTATAGAACACCATGTAGGAGGCTTAAATTTATCTAGTGTGCATGCAGTGTGATAGCAGCTGTTTTGAAGGACATGTGATATGTTTTCATGCCTTACAATCTGATATACTTACATTCCTTAGTCCTTTGCAGGTTTTATTACTCCAAGTGAGAAGTACAGTAGTGGAAAGAGTATAGAAAGTAACGAAGTAGATAATAGTTGGAGATGCTGGATACAGGAGTATAAGTTCGTGTGAAGTGACAAGGCAGCATGGAGGGTACACAGTAAACTCACTACTATGGACTTCAGGAGAGCAGATTTGTGTGCTTCCAAGTCCAGAAAACCAGCCATATCCTGGCTGCATCCAAAGCAGTGTGGCCAGCAGGGCAAGGCTGGTGATTCTGCCCCTCTGCTCTGCTCTGAGACCCCAGCTGGAGTGCTGTGCCCAGCTCTGGGGCCCCCAAGATAAGAGGTCATGGACCTGTAGGACCTGTTGAAGTGAATACAGAGGAGGCCATGAAGATGATCAGAGGGCTGGAGCACTTCTCCTATGAGGACAGGCTGAGGAGTTGGGGTTGTTCAGCCTGGAGAGGAGAAGGCTCCAGGGAGATCTTCTAGCAACTTCCAGTACCTAAAGGCAGCCTACATGAGAGCTGGAGAGGGAGAATTTATAAGGGCATGTAGTGATAAGGAAATGGCTTTAAACTGAAAGAGGGTAGGTTTGGATTAGATATAAGGTAGCAAATCATTACTGTGAGGGTGGGCAGGCACTGGAAAGAATATCCAGAGTAGTTGTGAATGCCTCATCCCTGGAAGTGTTCAAGGCCAGGCTGAATGGAGTTCCAAGCATTTTGATCTAGTGAGCAGTGTCCTTGCACATGTCAGGGGGGTTAGAACTAGATGAGGTATAATTGGATTATGTCTATTCTGTGATTCTGTGATTCTATGACCTTCTATTAAATTGAAAGACTTTTTTTTTTTTTAAATTAACAATAAGTGATTTATGAAAGGAACTTTGCTATACTTCTCAAATTATATCACAAAGTTCTGTGAAAACAAATTCCCAGTGGTACAGGAATGGAAGACGTAAACCTCAGGGTGTATTTACTTTCTTATCTTCATACAAAGTTCCTCTGCAGCTTAGACCTTGACAGAGCAGCTTATTTGTGCCTCAGCAGCCTTCACAGGTTTTCATAAGCTTCACAGGGAAAGTAGTTATCATTCTTTCTCCCAAACAAAAAATATCTGATGAAATTGAAACAGTATATTTCTACATGAATGGTGTATCCCACCAAAAAAAAATTATTCTATTTTCCATAGTTTGATTAGGGTTTTTGTTTTCATTTCTGTTTTCTAATTCTGCTAGAATTCATTTTGTCTTCTATTTTATGTATCTGATGCTTTCAAGTATACACATTTTGTGCTATTATTCACAGCCTGAGGCCTTTAGTTCTGTCAGCTGTTCTCTCATACTGCTGCAGTTTTCTGAGTTTTACGATTGATTTGCAACCATAACAACACTATAAATGTCTAGCACCTTACCCCTGAATTTTTAAACCCTTCAAAATTTAAAAAATGTTATTGTTTATAACCAGGAGATCATTGCCTTTTGAATCAATTAGTCTTTATTGTCTTCAACAAACCCACTGAATTCTTTATATGAAAGCCTGCTTGGAGTGATTACTTTTCTTTTATGGAATACTGCTAATTAAAGAAATTTAAAAGGTAAATTGTAAGTTTAAGTAATAAATTAGTTCAATTTTTTTTAAAAAAAGTTCCCCATGGGGAAAAAAATAATGTTTAGAGGTGTTTCCATAAAACAAGAAAACATGAATCATGTGTTGTTCTCTTTTGAACAGGCTCTGGCCTAAGGGAAGATGTAAAATAAAAAAACCCACTGTAATATTTTCTTATTCTCACAAAATCCTTGTGTATCTGGACTATCTTTCCCCAAGGATGGCAGGGAATAGTTGAGTGTGAAGGGAAAAAGACAATAAAACTATGATGGAGCTCATTTGCATCTCCCACTGAAAAAACACCCAAGAATCAGGACATTAGATGGGTTCTTGCACTGCCTAAGAGACAGTATGGCAGGAGCAGCTGTGTTTGCCACAGGAACTCCTGCACAATGCAAGACAATCTACTGCAGATTTCTAACAATGAATAAAACAAACAGGTGCTTAGCCAGCTACTACTGCTTGCCATAACTTGTTGCCATACTGATAGGTTTGTTACCCAATGAGTTATTGTTTTACCACATTTTTAACAAACACTTCTTGGTATCTCCATAAAGCATTGTCTTTAGACGCTAAGTCCTCCCGACAAGTCACATGCCTCTGTGCTCCCCACAGTACAAGGGATTGTGCCTTAGGCCTTGGGAAATGTAGCATCTCAATTTCAACAATGCCAGCAGTATTGTATTCCCACAGGGGAACAGTGGGACTGACTTTTGCAGAGATGAGGTTCATCGTCTGTCTTTAGCTCACCCAAGAAACCTCTGAAACGTGGGGCCCGAGCTTGGCTGTTTGCATATTGGCATACTGTTGCTATATTGTGGTTGCTGCAGTAAGATGGATTATATTTCTTTTTTGAGAAGTGGCAGAAGTGACTTCCCTTCTAACCTCCCTCTCTCTGTTTCCAACAGATGGAACAACAGTCCTCCTGCTCTCAGTAGGAGATATGGGAATTAGGAGAAATCATCTAGCTGGTCATCAGGGAATGTGCTGCTGATACTTGAACTAGAGCATCAATAATTTTGCTATACTGTTTGCAACTAGCAATCCTTTTGCCAGGGGCTGTTTTTGTGTTTGTTGCTGAAATTTTAAATTCCTTCCATCCGCTCAGTTTACTTCAGCAGCAGTAGAAGCTTTCACAGGCTCCTGAGAAACCTGTCAGTTCCTTGCAGATCTGATAAACTTTTCATTGGTGTCTTGGAAGTTTCACCTTCACTGGTGCATGGGCACATTATAGAGGATGAAATAACGCACAATCTCATGATCAAAAATATTAAATTCTACATAGTGCTTACAATTTTTAATACTCAAATAGAATTTGAAAGGAAAAGACAGTATTTGCACTTGGCACCTGCATGTAATCTAATGCTTTGAACCTGTAAACACATAAGATAGGTGATATCCCACTGGATTTCCTTCCTGGTTGAATTAATTCTATTTGTGGCGGGCAGGTTTTCATTTGTGCATAATATAGAACCATGGCAAAAATGAAGTAGTTTTGATGGGTTATTTTTTTTTTCCTGCTTTAGGTTTGTGACTTCCAAGCAATTCTGAACATGATGTATTGTTACAGCCATGTCAGTGGAAGTTAAAAGAATTTAATGTTCTCATTTGTTCTCAGAGAATTCAGATTTTATGCGATGTGAGATCTGTAATGATGCTGTGCATTAAAATGAAAGTGTGAGGAGATTCCTTACGATGCAGTTCCTTTACAGCTCACTGCCTCTCATTGATTTGAAAGGCTGCTTCACACATTATAAATGGATTTCGACCATAGCAACATTGTATTCTCTACTACTAAAAACTGGATTGCCTATGCAGTGGCAGCTTTGTGACTTGCCAGAATGACTGACCTTGGGTGTGAATCCATACGTCAACTTATTACAAGATGATAACACGCATACTGAAATAGCAGAAACTAAATTTCTTGTCAAGAAATCCTTCGACTGATAAAGGACAGAGAGATGAACTCAGCTGTTCTTGATAATCTGTCCCTAGAGGAATGGTGAAAGACAGAGAGGACTGATGGATCACTGAGGAGAAGGAGATCAGGGATATTTTGTGTGGGTACCTCTTTAGATTCATTTATAATTCACAGTAGGACTCCTGTTATGAAATGCTGTGAAAGCACAGACTTTTATGTGCATCTCACTTGTCTACTTTAGTAATAGTATAAACACTGCATGGGGGAAGGAAAAAAACACAGAAACAAACAATTACATATTCTAAGAAAGAGGTCCAAAATATCTTGGCAGTGACCAGCTTGTCGTTTACTGCCTCTGTTTTCCTTGCCAGCATTTAAATTAAGCTGGACTAGAATCAAATCAGTTCTATCACTACCCTGCTCTAACCTTTGGTTAAGCTAATAATTTTCAACTTGTTAAAATGTTTAATCTGTATCAAAAATGCATCACACTACACTTCTTGGCACATTTTTATAACTGGTGAATAGGACCCGATTTTCTTGTGCTTTTACAGAAAGTTAATTCCATGGTGTCTTTATGAGACACTTGGTGCTGTCAGTTGCCTAATGCAGAGATGCAAAACATTTTTCTCCTCCTGAGAAATGTGATTTATTAGATTTTTATCCAAACTGAATGCCTTTTTAATAGTGCCAAATGTGCACCATTCAAGAGAAACATTCATGAGAGATCTTCTTCACCACTACAGTCCAGATGATGAGTCTACTGTCTGTGGCTCATAATTCATTTCCAACACTTCTTTTTAGATAGATGAAAGAAATGTCTGCATGTGTTTAGTCTTTTTTGCTCAGTGTTGTCACCAGTGACATATTTGTCAGTACCTGATGGCCACACTGAATAACTGAATAATGACCACAGGCCAGAAAAGGTATTAAGACTTTCCCCAGCAGTATTTACTACTTCATGTGACATGCTATAGTTTCATCCATGTCTTTAGAAATTTCAAAACATATGAAAACAACTTTTTACTCTTCTTTCTTAAACTTGAGTGGAAAATCAAAAGAAAATTTCACTAAACTGGTTACAAAACAAAGTGAGATTTCAGATATCCGATATACCACATACCCAAACCTATAAATTAAGGAATCCAGTGAGTTATTAGTGTCATACAGCTCAGACAATCACTTAAGAGGTAATACTAAAAAACAAAATTGGGAGAGAATGTTGCATTCTGTGAAAATGCAGTAAAATGTTAAATAAGTTGCATTTTCTCTTTGTTTCAATATTTTTTATTGGTGAAATTGAGTCACAGAGGAATATGTGATCATTTTCCCTTTTTGAAAGCTGCCCTGTAAAGTTCATTTTAACAGGAAGAAACTGCCTGAAGAGGAGATCTATTTTGGCTGTTATGTGGTATTCAGTATTACCTGACCTCAAAACAGTTTTTGGAAAAACAAAACAAAACAACCAAAACAAAACAAAACAAAACAAAAAAACAAAAAAAAACCCCACCCAAGCATCTAGAGAGGGATCACACTTAATACTAGGCAGACTTTGAAAAAAAAAAAGAAAAGAATAAATCAAGCTTACAAGAGTGAAGGATTTAGAACAATTATCAAAGAAAGAGTTACAAAATATAAAATGTCAAAAGTATCTGTCTATTCCCGTGCCTATAACTCCAACTCTTTCATTTGTTGCTATTTCATCTTCCTTGCAGCTTGTTTCTCAGGAGATAGATTGGAAGCAGATTTCAGTGTCTCTTCCTCTTCTCACTTCTCGAGTTCAGGTGCCCTTGTGCTGCTGCTTTCACACTTGGAGCTGGATTTGATGTACATTTGCAAAGGGCATGAATGAACTTCTTGAAAGCATTTATTGAAAAATTTCTAGGGAAAATGACTTCATTAAACTCTGAACATGATATGAGGATAAGTTAGACGCCTTTTCATAAGGTTCTGGTGGTGGACTTTATTAAAAAAACCCCTCCAAAGCCATTTAACCATGATGAAAAAAGAAAGCAGTGAAGAAGATTCTACTTCTGCTCTGTAGATTGTATTTTTGCTGTGTGTTGTGTCTCTACCCAGCAGAAATATAAATATTTTATCAAATACCATGTTTTTTTTGTTGTAGACATTACAATTACTATCTGTGAAAGAGACAATAAATCAAAGGCAAACTTATCCAATTCATAATAGTGTCATGGCTTCACTTTTATCATTGGGAAGGTGGATTTGGGTTCTTTTAAAATAAGTTTTCAGCTGTATATCCAGCTTTGGTTTGTTTTTTTTTTTCATGTATATTACGCGATGTTTAAAATCCTTGCCACCTTGTTTTACAGAGCTCTTACTGATTTATTATTACTACAAATTTTTATTATTACAATATGTAGGAGTGAAGAATAGTGGGTAAAGAGCCATTTGTGTCCCAGATTTTTTTATTACGTTTTGCTGTTTTTATTTTTTGTTTTGTTATATTTTGTGGGGTTTGCTGTTTCTTTTTGTGGGTTGTTTTCTTTTTCTAAATGTCTCTTCTTTTTTTGTTTTGTTCTAATACTACACAAAATTTTCAGGTGGCCTATGATAGATTAAAGACTGCTGTTTCAAATATTGTGCCAGCTAGAACTCCTTTTGAAAAAGGATACCTTAAAAGAAAGCCCTTTCAGCACTTTTTAATAGGAAAGTGAGGTTTTGCTTCAAAAATACTTAATGTTGTGTTTTGTATGTCCTTTTCTTTCCTCCAGTGCAGATCCTTTTCGGTTTTCATCAATGTTTTATGAGAGAGAATGAAAAAAAGACATAGAGAATAATTTTATCAACACCTTCACAGCTTGACAAGGAATACATATCAGAGAAAGCAGCAAACAACTTGTTAGGTATGAAACAGCAATAAGACATGTAATTCTCTGCTCCACACCTGTCATTCTTGTCAAAGAATATTAATAGAACCTTCTCACATGTATTATACAAAATTTATGCTCAAGAAATTAGGTATTCTATTGAAAACTATCTTCTTTTTTCCCCTCTAATTCTCTCAACATTATAGCTCCTCCCATTGTGAAGCTGTTAGATGCCTTTCCTCATATTGTGTTTGCATGAAAATCATTTTTAGTGTCAAATTTTAGGAATATTTCAAGTCTAGTTCCATTCTTATTAACTCAGTTTTGTTTAAAATGGTAATATTTGAGCTAAAAGTTTTCATAGACACTTTCTGATTTATTAGATTGCTCTGAAAACTATGAGCACAAGTACATGTCTGTTATTAAAATGTGAAGATTATTTTGTGTTATATACCTATTTCTGACATGCTGCTAGTAAGTGAAAGAGAAGAGCAGTAGGGGAAAGAAAATAACAAGCTGGGCCAGCAAATAGGGGGAAAGATTATTGTGATGATAAAACTTTTTTGCTTAATCAAAAATGTCTCTATGCATTTGATTTGTGGATTTTTTTGTTGTATTGTGCTTGCATGACTGCACGAATTGTAAGCAAAACAGGTATATAAGTATACACTTATGTGAAGCACATAATGAAGTGTCATGAGAGGAGTGTTTGTACTCTCTGTTCTTTTTAAGGTATCTGATCATGGGCAGCACTGCTGTGCTGGGATCATACTTAGAAAATAGTCTCTGTGTGGCACATTGGGATACAGGCTGCCCTTCCTCCTGGGTACCCGCAGACTTCTGCAGCACGTGGGACATGGGGGGAATTCACGGTGTGAGGAGCTCTGAAGAGCCAGCCATGTGTGCTGCCCTGATAATGGTTTGAGATTATCAGGTAGCACTGAGCAAGAAGAAGGATGGCTGTAGGAGTCCACAGAAAATTCTGCAACTTCAGTGTTCTTTAAATCTAAATAAGTTCTTTTTGTTGTGCCTTGGGTGAGAAGTTGTAAGTGAATAGGATAGATTTAAATATACATTGAAGTGAGCAGAATGTCAGAAGAAATCATTACTTTTTTTCTGAATAGAACAGGTCCCTACAGTGTAAATTGCCACTCTGAATTTTCTTTTTTTTTGCTCACAAATACTCCCCTTAGATTTTTAAGTACACATACAACATACCAAAGAGAAATGAAGCATTGACAGTTTCCAAACACCTGACAGTTTTTCAAAGAACTTGATTGAATTAACTGTGGACGTAAAACAGTTATGCAACTGTGCCTGCTCTTGGTAAGGAAAAAACTAGGAAAAAGTGAGATTAATAAAAGTGATATCCTGTGGTAATATTCTGAGATGGGAAGGTTGTCCTTCAAGGTTACCCAAGAGGAGATGGCAGGGCCTGACAGTGAGGTTAATAGGGCCCTGCAAGCAAGGAGCAGGCTATGATTAATGATGATTCCTTTCTCACAGTGGAAGGGCTGTCCGGAAGGCTTTGGGAAAGTAAAGAGACACTGGAATAGAATAAAATATCATTTGAACAATCTTCTGATTTTTGGGGAAGGTTTTTTACCTTTTGTGTATTTTTTCTTCAAAGCAGGTGATGTTCTTAGAAATTGTTCCTTCCAGTTGTACCTTAATTAGTCAAATAATCTTTGCTCCTCTCAGTTAAAATAACTCCATGAGAATAATTACAGGGTTATTCAGGAAAATAACCCACCATCATATTTCAAATAATGTCTTTTTTTTTTTTTCATTTTATAGAGAAGGAAGGAGAAACTTCAGTGTTAATTAAAAATCAAGCAAAACCTCACAAAATTGAGATATAGGTGTGTACTAGATCAAGAACAAGGAAGCATTTGTATATTTATGCATTTAATTTTATTTCAGTAACTTATCCAATGAGATTTTATAGAAAGTTGCTGGTTTTTAGTGTCGTTGACATCTCTGTACTATTGATTCTGAAGTGTCGATATTGAAAATTTGTGTGCTCAGTGCTGACTTAGTTTACTTTAGTTCATTAAATCAGAGCTCTTTACCATTTTAAATGGCAGAACTGGAATATAGGTATGAACTGCATTAAAGGAATTTAATTAATGTCAATGTCCAAAAATATAGGTCATTCTTGAGGACTCCCAGAGAAGGCGTACCTAGAAAAAAAATTTAACATATGTAAACTTATTGAGCAAAGTTAAGAAAACCATACACAAACTGGACACAAAAAAATAGACAGGGCAGTCAAGATCCCCTAGTACTTTAGATAGTTTTATTCTTACCTTACACTGAAAAAAAAACCAAAACAAAAACTTTAGCATAAAGATCTTCTTACTAATTCTAAACTGCATTTTAAAGATAAAATTATTGATTTTTTTTCTGTATTTTTTTTTTTTTTAGTTTGCATTTAAAATAAGCTAGCAGTCCCCACACACAGAGCAACTTAGAAGAGCTGGGTGGGGTTGTCATGCCTACACAGAATATGTGAAGAAATGAGGAATAAAATGAATGAGCAGAATAACTGGCTTCATGTTGGTTTTATCGAGGAAGCCTGAATTTGAATAATGACATTCCAGTCACTTTGGCTGCCTTGTTTATATACAGTTAGGCACCAAGATTCCCCTGAAATAAATGAGGCTTTAATTTTTCTTGCTAGCTACATTAATTATGCTGCTTTTATGCTTTTAACTAATGTGACTGTTCCTGTATCAGGTAATGCACATCTGTGTTATAAACCAGTATTCACAAATACCTTAATTAGGTGAGCACTTTACAATCATTAATAATGAGAACCACCACGATAATTCATCAGGAGATATGCCACAAGGTTCACTGGTTTCCCTGGTACAGACAGTAATTTTGAAAGTGCATGTATTAGTTGTTTCCTAGCAAACAAAAGGAAATAGTGGTACATTTAGTTGAAGATGTAGTATATAGTCAAAGATGTAATATGTAGACTTAGATGTACTTTTGCTCAGGTATGCAAAGTACTAAATCTCTCCAGAAGTCTTTGGGAATATGTTGCAGGTGTGCTCACCCATCTTTTAAGTTGTAAAGGTGAACTGGACATTTTACGTTCTTTGTCACCACTCAAGACAATGCTCTTCATCTTTATCTCCTCTGTTGCAAGCAGATTGTGATGAAAACTTTTATTAGAGTTTTTCCTGCCTACAATTGTTAATTTTATTACCCAATTTTTATTTAAAAAAAACAACAAAACTTTAATTTGCTCTATAGCATAAATCAGGAGTAGAGCTATACAGAATGGAGCTAGGAAATATCTGGAAATTTTAAATTTTATTTTGGTCTGAAGGTGCTTGAGTGGAGATCTGTAGATCCAGGACTCTCATTCATAGTTTGAGGAGAAGGTCACCTTACAACAAAGGACTCCAGTACCTATCACTCAAGCTGGATCCAAACCAGACTCTCCAATGAGAAATTTCAGGACTTGAGTACTGCAACCAGATGTACTGGATGAACACCTATAAATAAGCCCAAAGCATTGATTGCATGTGTTATCCAAAACACATGGCAGAATTTTGCTTGAAGTACTGTTTGGAGTTTGTAAAACTGAATTTTGCCAACAAGATTTCACAAAATTTCTGTCTAAACCTAGTCCATAATGGCAAATATAAAGTGTTTGGCAGGCTTTTGCTCCTGGAAAACACTTCAGTTTGACACCTGACTTTAGCCATTTGTGCGCACAGATAGATGCACCATAAACCTGATTGTGGATGCAGTACTGCTATGAATAGATCTAAATGTTCATGTGTACTGTTAAAAAATATTATGTGACTATAAGACAGGAAAAAATGCCTCTCTTTTCCAATAAGCAGAGTTATTATTTAATTCACATTATAAACTTAAGATATAAATGCTGATTAATAGAAACATGATCCTATTGGTTTTACTTTAAAAAATCGTAGTGGCGCAGTCCACCCTAAAAGCTATAACTTATTTTTTTCTTATCTAGTCAATGAAGTATACCAATTATAACCACTAAAGTGGGTTATGCCTCTTGATGTGAATTTTTAAAGAAAATAGACAAGCATACAATAAATAGCTTTTTCAAACTCAGATTCAAAGCTGCTCTTAATGTAAGTTCTGAAGTACTTCTTGCAGCACCTCTTTTGTTTATCTGCTGTCACTGGTATCATGCCTTAGGTGCAAGAGAAATTTGCCTTCTGAAGAGTATGGATAGCCTAGGAAAAGAAAAGTTCTTGCTAATACCCTTCTCAAAGGGCTTTTTTTAAACATAACAAGAATCTAGAATAAGAAGTTATAATCCTGTTGATTTTTTCAAGTAATGGACCTGGGACACAAGGCACAATTTTAAACCAACGTATTTTCTGATTCTTCATTCCCATGTTTTTGGTTTTTTTGTGGTTACTGACATGAGACTAGTTCTCAACTATACTGGAAACCTCTCTATATCTCTCTAAAATCTTCTTGATTGGGAAGCCCATAATCCATAGTGCCTTTTGAAGGAACATTTCCTAAATTAATAGGGATTATAAAGAAAGGAAGTAAGAATATCTCTGAAATGAAGTAACAGTTCAGAATTTTTTGAGAATGAATTTAGAGGCATATTATTTTATAGGAGGCTTGATTTAGTTCTCTCTTAAGTACTTAAGTACTTAAGTACTGCAAAATCTGATTAATACCAAATTTGCTTGCCATATATGCATATACACACCAAAAGATTCTCTCTCTTTCCCTTTCATTTTTCTCCTTTCAGATCAACACTTATTATGAAAAAAAAAATTGTATTTATGTCCATTTAGGTGATGATGTATTTCCAAACTGCATAATTAATACAGGGATTCTTAAAGAGAAAATATTCTTTGATCACAAAAAACATGTCCTGGGAAAAAAAGGCTTCTTTCTGATTTGGTTATTAGGTTTTTTCACCATTTTTTCTCAATATATCTTTTGATAACATTATGTTTGCTAAATGATAATAATCTAGATCTGTCTTTAAATGTAAAAAAGTGATTTTACAAGAGAGCACTTAAACTATATTCCAGAAAGCAATTCAGAGAAATGATCAATGAAGGTTTATTTTGGTTTAGTTTGTTTTTGGGGTTTTTTTTGGTTTTTTTCCATAGCTGGGGAACTGACTACAAATATCCATGCTTGAATTTTTCAAAGGTCTGTTCTAGTAGTGGTCACTGGAGTGGCATTCAATAGCAAAGGATTTCAACATCATTTGAGATTCTCACTCCTTTCCCTACCCTTGACCTGAGTTTATTGCTCTTTGCATCACAGTTAATTGTTTGAATCTAAATATCTGTTTAATATGTTCAATACACATAAACAATAAACCTCACTCTCAGAATGAAATTGTTTTACTCTAACAGTGATTATATCAAATCCCAAGCTCTCTTCTCCAAATTAAGGATGAATAAGATTGCCCAGCTTCTCCATACAAGCTGTTTTCTGAATTTCTAAGTTGCTGGTTAGTGCTATTTGTTCCCATATTTACAAGCCAACCTAATAAAATTACTAGATATTTCATGTCAGGAAATAGGAAACAATTTTCCTCTGGGCAGATGGGAGAAGATCATTAGGGAAGTGACTGCATTCACTTCTGGATAACAAACTCTGCACTCCAGCAATTCAATTCATTACTGGCAACCTTCTTATCTCCTACTCTCTTGCTGATACTCTGAGACATATGGTGCTTTGTATAGAAGTGTTAAATGTGTTATATTTTACAGGTGTCTCACATATTTGTTGTACAGAAGATAGTAGTGCAGATGTTCTGGAGAATGTTTCTGGGTTCTGTCCCTACTGAATTCTTTTCCACCATTGCAGGAGACTGAATCTGGTGGCTGATGCAGCCTTTTCAAGCCCTGAGTTTGATGTCTTGAGACATTAAGGAATTTGGGCATAGAAAATAAGAATATCTGGGTACAGGTTCTGCCTATGCAACATGCAAGATTACAAAAGTGAAAATTTAACAGACCTTTATATCTTACTTAATGTGAACTTTGATAGCATTTAAAGTGGCAAAGTTTTGATCCTGCATCCCTTGAATGCAGTGTTGCAGCCTTTTCATGTTGAGATTTCAAAATATTTTTCAAAATAAAACAACTTAATTTTGTAGGTGTTGGTTCTCCTGCAAACGCTTTAGCTGGTGGAACAAAATAACAAACATTTTTAGCCTCCAGCAATTTAAACATTTTAAACATAGATGGGAAGATATGAAGCATGTCTGTGATTGTTCTGGACATTTCTTATATACAACAAAATCAGTAAGAGCAAAGGTAAAAAGAGAGCCTCAGGGCAGTGAATAATAATGTTTAGATAGCTAGGGATATTAGAAAGCAGACAATGTCAGAATTCTGTTCCTGTTCTTTCCAGCATAACATCGCAGGGATGACACTCTGCAGCAGTGCTTACAGGAATTGTGTGATAGTGTTTAAGAGTGTAAACCCACTGACAATATATAAGTACAAATGTGAGTATTTAACAGCTGAGGGAAACATCTGAAGTGCCTTTTAACTAAATCAATATTGAGTTTTCTCCCCTTTTGTTTAACAATGAGGTTTTTTTCATTGAAATTAAAACAAAAGAATTTCAGCTTTGCAAGTTTTTCAGAAATTGCTCTTGTGCCTAAATACTGTTGAAATTTTCTGGAAGAAAAGGAGGGAGAAAATTGGGATTAGCTGTCTGTTTTGGCAATTGTTAAGAACCAATTAGTGAGAGAAGTCTCTACCTGAATTAAGGTGCAAATGAGACCACATGCAGAAGTCAACAATACAGATTTTATTTAACAATAAATGTAAGTAGAAAAATAGAAAATAATAGAAAAGGTGACATAGAGACAGAGAGAGATATTAAGCAGAAGATTGTCACGACCCATGGATCCAGAGCCATCCCACTTCTCCTTCACACTCTGTTTCTTGGTTGTGGAATTCCTGAGGTTGTTCAAAACTTTTCATCATTCCTACATCTGAGCAAACATAAAAATTAAGGCTCATTGGATACCCAGTTCTCTTATTCTTTTGGTTGAATGATTCCCTCATTCCTAATGCCAATTAGTCCCCATGTTCAGTCTTTCTCTTCTTTTGAGTTGGTTTCTTGAGCTGATGGGCTGCAAGCCCATCATCATGATCTCCCTCTGCCAGAATTACCTTTTACCCACCAGAGTGGATTTCAGAAAAGTTGTTAATTTGTCTTTCCTTTTGTTTGACTGGTGAAATGCATATAAGTAGTTGTTTCTTTACACTGTTTCCCCCAGTGGGAATTTTTTTCACTTGTCCGAAATTGCATAATTCTTGCAGAATTCTACTCAAGAAGGCAAAGAAATATTTATTTAGTTTCAATAATTATTTAGACAAACACATGAGACATTTTATACTCATACTACTAATACTTACGTAGAGAATCTTTTATAAAAACTCAAGTCTTACTAAAATGACAGATATGACTTAAAATGTTCTGTTACTATTATCTGCCTCCTTTTCATCAACACTGATGAAAATCTGCAAGTATGGTAAACAGGATGCAGACTGGGTGGATCTTACCTCACCTGGGGCAGTACTGGTCTACTGAGTCAGTGCCTATACACTGGAGACCTTCATCCTTCCAGTCATGCTGGCTAAATACATGCAGTGGGAGGAAAACTTGGCAAGCAATGAAGTTTACTCTTTTTTGTCACATCATTCTGTGAAAATGAGAAAATTCAGTCTTACATGTTTCCTACATGACTTTCTGGGATGCCTTTATTTAAATATTGATAGAAAAAGCCCCTCAAATTTTAATGTATATAAAAAAATCATCAACTAATAATGTATCTTTGCTACTGTAAATCCCAATGAAAATCCCAATGAAAATCAAACCTGAATGGTAAACATTGTGTATCTCAAGGGTTTCTCATTTCTAGCTATTTTAAACAGCAGTGAAATGCAATCTTAATGATGCATGCCAAAAATATATTCTCAATACTTGTATGCTGTATTGAGGTATTCTGGATCATGTTTCTATTACAAATATCAAAATAAAAATATAATTATTCTAATAAATTAATGCTACTCATTGACTTGAAACTAAAATGAAACATCTGCTCTATTATGGGAAATATTTAGCACTAATGTTTTACTTTCAGAAGTTTATTTAAGATAATAATTGGAATTTCATATCTACTGACTTGTAGGATATAGCTCAAGACTAGATTTCTAAACTAGTATAGAACAAAAAAAAATGTTAATGAAGAGAAAGTAAAATAAATTGTAAAATGCTAATGCTTGTTGCAAAAGATGTACAATGTTCTACCCCTTTGGTCTTTCTTTTTCTTTACTTTCTTTGATTTTATGTCTAGATAGTTCTCTTTATCTTAGTGTTCTTGACTTATTCTACCTACTCTCCTTTCCTCTAGTTACAGATGCACAGAAAAAAAAAATTAAAAAAATCTATTTTATTAATTAAATATTTTCCTTTGATTTAATGATTATTTTCTCTTTTTTTATCTCACTTTTCTAAGCATTTTTTATTCATTATTCTATAATTTTCTCTCCTTGCATTTTTCTCATTTGTCTCATGTACATAATTTTATCTGCCACTACCTTTTTCTAAGACTCCCCCTTTCCCTTTTTTTTTTCTGTTTTCCTCTTGTCTTTTCCTATTTCTCATCCTCCTTCAATGTATTGTATTTCCCTGTGTTTCCTATCATAAATTGATCATTTGTCTCCTGCCAACATATCATCATCTAAAAGCTGGATTTTAGAACAGTGTTCTGAAACAACATCTCTAGCAACAAAAGTAAAAGTTGCAATACCATTGCTTTCATTTTATATTCATGTTATATTCATGGTTGTAGATTGTAGTGCAACACTCCAGAATGCTTTTATTTTAAAATCTAATATTTATATTGTAGTAGAGCACAAACACCTCTTTCTTGGATAAGAAGCCTAGGACAAGTATTTGCATTACTAAGTATGGGACAAGTACAGAATGATAAAAAATTAGTAAATAAGAGGCAATGACATTATTCTTCTTTGGTAACTATTTCTTTTATTTTGCTCTGTGGTCGATCATGCTAGAGAGTGATTAAAATAAATACTCAGGGAAATGGATGAAATATATTCAGATGCAATCACAGATTAAAGTGTGATTCACATTTCAAGTTTCTATTGTTGTCATTCAAGATGGTGCTTAATAAGAGCAATGCATTGAGATCAAGATGAAACTCTGTAGTCAACATCACTGATAAAAGCTTTTTGAGTCTTAATTTGTGTATAATTGTTTCGGAATAAAAGCTTCTTGTTTTTTTTAATGTCTTTTTTTTCACTCAGATTTACTAATAGTACAGACAAGTGAAGAATGTGAATCTAGTGCTGTGTGGCAAGCAGAAGGACCTGGAAATTACCAGAGAATTGAAGAGAGTTCTTCATTCACTACTTTTTCTTTGCAGAGCCAAAGCTTATTTACTGCTTTTAAAAATTAATTGAATATATGTAGTGAACCCCATTCCACAGGTCACATGGATTTTCAGGAACTCTTTAGAAGAATACATTGACACATCACTTTAAAATGTGAAAAGTTTTCCTACTGCGAAATGACAGACAGATAATAAGGAAGAGACCATGACCATGGATGAAGAACTGGCAGGTCCTTCCTTCCAGTCTTGCCCAAATAAAGAGAGAGCTGGGTGGAATGATCTGTTAGGTAATGCTTGTGCCTTCACAAGCAGCTGGAGAGCAAGCCTGCCCTGGTCCTGAAGTTCTGTAGTTCACGTGGCAGCTGAAGGGACATGCAGGACCCATGAGCTCCTCCTTTCCAGGTCCAGCTCACTGCAAGACTGAGCATGTACTCCCAGCAGAGACATGCACAGTATTAACATGGCTGGGTGCCCAGACTGACAAAATGTGTCTTTTTCCTCACACCTCTCATCCCAACATGAGCAGCATGGACTGTTCCTCTGCTCCTGTTTATCAAGGTGGAAGATAATCAGTGCAGCTAGCTAACTGTTGCATAGCTACCCATACCTGCTCAATCCTCTTCTTAGCACGTCTCTAAGCCATAGATTCTCTGAGTTGCTAACAATGGGCACTCAGGACCCACCAGCTTGTGGTGTCTCATTCTTGCTTCCCTTGGCTGGTCAGTGTTGTCAGCTTTTCCTTCATACTTGTCCTCTCACAGCCACCTTGTTCCCTTTCTTTCCTCACCTTTGACTCTTCTCCTCAGCATCCCCTGATAAGTTTCACACATCCTGCAATCCCCTGAAAACATTATTTGATAAGTTTCATGCACTCCTCCAGACCTCTGCTGCCAGTAAGTCCCATGCTCATTGAGGCAGAAAGCCCCTTCAGTAGCATGCAATTAGAGGGAGAAAGCTCTGATCAGGAGCAGTGCATTAACCACTAGATAATTTTACAAAAAATTGCTCCCACATGTCAGGTAAAATTCATTATTTATTACCAACAGACATAGATAAGCTGCACAGGTATTTTAAGGTACTCATACCTGAGGAGAAAAAGGTCACACCTCTCTTGAGACATCTCTTATAGGAGAGAGGTCTCATAATCTCATATACATATATTTTTCACCTTTAAGGGCTGCATCACTTAATTTACCATAGATATAATTTGAATGAATGGTTTTAAGCAGATGTCTTAAACATGGTAAAAGATGCTATGGCCCCTATATTATTTAATATACATAGGTATTAAAAAGGTAAATAAATAAGAGGTAGATAAATTATTGATTGATTGATAGAAGATGATTAGATGGAAGCCTAGTCCTATGAAGAGAAAAAAATTATATTTGAAGTTAGTATAGTTTTGGTTGTTTTGAATATGATTTTACCACCAGTTATTTTGCAATTACATGTCAAATATCAGTAAAAATGTCTAATTCATTTTTTTCTAAAGAAGTTATCTCCTTGAAATAGTCAATATTGTTTAATTTCTGGTTTTTTATTTAGGCCAGGAGGAATAAAACAAATACAATTACAATTATACATGTAAACGCTATTTCAAACCCTCTAGCAGCAGGAAATAGCTTCATAACAAAATTATGTAACAGCTGCTATCACTACTGATCATCTTGATAATGTTTTCTCCCTTTTTTTCATTTATCAATAAGAATTATTTCATGGCATTGTCTTAAACAGGTTGTGTAGTGAGGAAGAAATAAAGCGTATTTAGGGTACCCATGTAAACATGCAAGTGGTAAAGCAGTCTATGTTCTTTTACTTTGGCACAGAAATGTCTTTGACCTTCTTTTTGCAGTAAGTAAGTTGTCATCTATTTGTTTTGTTTTATTTCTGATCACTAGAATGACAAGAGATTGTTCAGGGCTTAATGAAATAAGCCCTTGCTTTACATTGCATCAATATTTGTGAAAGACTGAAAATTCTGTCTGCACACCAGAAATAAGGTGATTTTGTCATAATTAAATTTTATGTATGGATTGTATGGTAGCTGCATAGTTAAACCAGCATAGTTACGCAGTTAAAATTGCTGAAAAGTCATCTGGGGTTTTTGGGTCAGTTCAGCTATGAACAAAACAGGAAATAAATATTAGCTAAGAAAAAAAATAAGAACATTTTCCAAAGAACCAAAGAACATTGTGTGTATTGAGCAACACTGCAAATATAACGTGATACGATGAGGAGGATGTTAATGCATATCTTTAGAGACCTATCTGCTAGCAAACATTGATGTAATGTGAGGAGAAAAATATTTTACCCACAAACTTCTGTATGCAATAAATTCCACAAATAAAGTTTCTAAATGAAGTAAAAGTCCAGGATCAGTAGAATTCATTTTAGAAAAAGAGTTGGTTTGATCCTAAGACTTGGTATTTACCAGGTACAACCAGGTATTTACGACTCTTTACCCCAGCAGTGGTTTCTCAGTCCATAGACAGCTCTGACTTTATTGGAGAAAGTCTTTATGTTATAATACCTGTATTCCTCCTTTAAACATGTAGTTTAAAGGAGGAATTTTCTATTTCCAGATGACCCCCTTGCATCTGGGAAAAAATGTGCAGTTAAGTTTTGGCAATAACCAATTATGTTCACATGCTTTTCCTTTAGAAATCAATTAAAAGTCAATTAAGTCACCATGCCAGCTTCTAGTGAAAGTCAGAAATCTGTTGTCATTTTCATTACTTTGTTGCTACTAACTTAAGGTTTCCCAAAAAATTCCTGAGCAGTTTGTTACCTTACTTTTGAGAAGCAGTATTTGTGCACTCCTTCAGTTTTCTCACTGGAGATGTAAAGGGATATAAATTCTGGATATAATCTAAGAGCTAGTAACTTGTATCCCTTTATGAACATTTTAAGTCTAGAATAAATAGAATTGAACTTAAAGGAAAGAACTTATAATTTCTTATATTTAGAGTAACAAGACCTAGACTACTAGGACCTTGCATGACCTAGACTGCATTACTTAAGAGTGCAAGGGCTTACTTAATTTGGAGATACCTTCTCCTATGCCAGATCATTTTTGCCCTTGAGTCTTGCAAAAAAACCCCAAACAACAAAATAACCCATCCTAATAACATTGCAGCACATCTGGTAAGACTAAGAATTCCATGTTCATTTAAAAAAAAAAAACCTTTTAATAATTTGCAATTCAGTTATGTTCCAGTAATTGCAATCACTTATATTTGATTGTTTAGGGACCTTCCACTTTCCTCTGTCTTTCAATCCCCCCCTCTTTTTTTTTTAATTTAATGGTTCTTAAAATGAAATTAGGAGTTAGAGATGGCAGCATGTCAGGAGAAAGGATATGCAAATAATAAGTCCAAATATTCCTTCAGTCCCTAAGGAGCAGAAACAACCAAAGACATTGTTTCTGACTCACTGAATTAAAAATAGTCTAAGCAAAGGTGCCCAGGTTGAGAAAGCAGCCTGAAATGCTTTAGAAAGTTCTAATTACAAAGTGACAATACAGAAAATATTACGTATGGAAATTAAATCAAATATGCAAGCACATTAAGAACTAGTTCACCTTTAAAAACAGTAATCACATTGCTTGTGTCAGAAAAACACCCTCCAAAATATGAATTCCAGTTCTGACATGCAGTCTTGGCTAAAAGTTCATCCCTGAAACATGGTAGGATGTCATAGATTTGCAGGAAAATTCAGGTTATCAGACTCCTTGAATTCATCAACCCAGACACCTGCTCAAAGCAGAACTAACTTCAAAGTAGATCAGTTTGCTTGAGACTTCTGGTCAGTTTTGAAAATCTCCAGGAGCCTTTCTGGAAAACACAGCCTCATGTATAAACACTTTCGACTTTCAATGGATCATATTTTTTTTCCTTTTTCTCCATGCTACATTCAGCCTATTGCCTCTCTGTTTTCTAGTGTACCTCAGAGAATAGTCTGATTCTGTCTTTCCTATTCCCCCACTTTCTGCAGTAGGTGAATATAGAGTAATTTGTAAAGTCACAGGTTGAGCATGCATGTAGGAAAGTTTTATAGACATAACCTGAAGGGCTGTGTGAAAGCTACTGTTCTTTTCCAGACCCACCACATTCAAAAGAGGATTTGTGGTGAATATTTTACAATCAACTTTTATTAATTTCCCAAGAATAAAGTTTTAGTCTCCCCTTCAATATGCCTGAGCATCCTCCACTTACCCTTTCTCTATGATATAATTTCACTAACCACTGAAGAAGCTAGCATTTTTTTCTCCCCTTTGTTTCTACTACACAGCCATAGGTTATAAAATATTGTCATTTTTTTTTGTCTCAAGAGTTACAAGACCATCATTTTTTGAGTCTCATATGATCATGATCATTTGTACATGAAATAATTTCAGTACTGCCTTGGAGCACAGAATTTATTGGTGTAAGTTTTTCTCACAGCACACTGCACGATAGAGCTGGCTCTGTTGTTTCTGATTTCCCAGCCTGCTTGTTTGACTAATTAGATGTTGGGCTCTGTAGATGGTTTTGAAGTTGTTTATTCCCTGTCTAATGACATTACATGTGTCACAGCAACTGGTAATGTGAGGTGCTCAGCTTAGAAAATACACAGGAAACATCTGGACACTGCCAGTCTGCAGAGAACCTTGTTTTTCCTTACCAAAATAAAAAATCTAGAAAGGGTAGGAAAGAAAGAGATAAATAATAACACTTTAATACTCAGGCATCCCTTACATACATTGCTAATACATGTTCAATACCTCAGAGAGAGGAAACAAAGGCCCTTCCTCTGCTCTTGCACATCTTCCCCTATTCTGCAATGTTGCCTTACAGCATTTTATTCCAATTTGGGCAGTATCTACTTTTTAGTTTCTAGCAGATATCCTAGTAGTGTGTAGCTAAAAGCAAAGGTATATTTGTAATAAAGAAACAACTGCTTTGGGTTTTCCAGTGGATTCTAGATTTATTTCACACATTTCTCATAAAGTAGTTTTGTATTCCAAATGATCACATCTGGCAGCTGCCCAAGTAAAAGAGCCCTGCCAGCTGAAAGGCACACTGCCAGAACATTAATATTCATGCTGCATTTTGGTCTTCTCATTTGTGTACTTAACTCTCTGAGACACAGGAAGGTCCATGGGGAACACTGATGTGTGATTTTCAGACTGTTCTACATCAGAATTTGATTAAAAAAAAAAAAAAAAAAGGAAAAAAATACAAATTTACAACTTTAAGAAGCATAGGCCCACTACTGCCCTTAGAGAAGTTAAATAAATAATAGCTAGCAAGCATTGGGTAGGACTATAACCTGGAAGTTGCTGAAGCTGTTGACTATCCTAGCTTTAATTCAGAAGAAAGCTGGGATTGTATGTTTGTGCTACAGTCTCTGGAAGATACTTGAGAAAATGTAATCCAGTTCCTACAGACACCTGTAATGAGGAAAATGAAATATGTTGCACTTTCCAATTAAAAGAAACTCACAAACAAATCTCTTTTATAACCCATCAAAGTTTATGTTAGGTGAACTTAGGTTGTATTAATTTATAAAAGCAGATTCCAATACACATATTCTAAATGTGTATTCCAATACACATATTCTAAATTAAATTTATTGGAAAATATATTAATATTGTAAGAATTTCTTTCAAAATACACTTTTTAATAATAAATCAATTATGAAAAAAATTGTGTGATGTTATTCTCATTCTCAAAATTTATCCTTGCATCCTTCATACCTTTAGGAATACCTTTTGTTATGTTCTCTGTAAAAAGCAAGCCAGTAGCTAGAGGATGATTTGAGCAATTCTTTATGGCTCTTGCATGAAGAACAGTGGTTTAAACCTTCAAAGTGTTCTTAGAACTCCAGCTAAAACTGAAGGTAGTTGCAAAAGATCCTCAAGTAAAATAACATAAGTATGGAGAAAGCTTGTAGTTTTGCTCTTGTTCATTCTAAATGGGTTGTTCTCCAACACATACATAAATGCTTTTTCTAGGCAGGGTGGGTCAGTGTGTTGCTTTTGTGCCAAGAACAGGATGGTTTAGCATGGCCACGTGATAGGAAAGGCAGGCATGGTGAGGGCCCAGCTCACTGCCTACTGATCACAGTCAGCACAGTTCTGTTCTTTTCTTTAACTAGGTGCAGGTTATCAGCCAAACAATTCTTCTTTCCATCAGGTAAAATCATTTGCCTTCCAAATTAAGGAATAATTCAGTATTTTTTGAAGGCAAAATCAAGATTGCCCAAATAATCCCTAATCCTTGCTCCTGTAGTCTATTACTTTAACACCTTATTGTCTGTCAGTTTAACTTCTTTCTGTTGGTCTCCTTCATATAGAGATAAAATATTTAGCTAACTTTTACTTTACTTCTTGCTGTAATTATGAAAAGGAAAAAAATTAACTAGCTTGTTGTGTAGAGAGAAGTTTGGAAAAAGATTAAGCTTACAACCAAGACTCACTTTAAATGAAATGTGCCTAGTATACAAAAATTTGAGAAATGGGACCTGTCATGTCATCAAAAAGAAAAAGATATCCAAAGACCTTAAAAAAGAATTATAAAAAACGTTGGACCTTTTTTTTAGCAGAGGGTAAAATGATAGGTCAGGGTACTGATAGCTGCTAGGATAAGGTAACATGGTCCCTCTGAGCTGGTCTGTCTTTTCTGCCCAACAGCACAAAGCAAGGGTTTTTATGTCAGTTTAACTTTTCTAATCTTCATGAAGAATGCACAGAAAGTAACCATTAACTTTTGGAACTTATACATCACAGAAGCTCAAGTATTCTTTAGGAAGAATAAACCTCTGCTAATGTTTTAGATTTTTCATCTAAAAATGCAGTAGATGAGTAGCTCATAAGGCAGACACAAGAGCATAGCATTTGCTCAATGTTGCTGTGACAAATTCAGGTTACAAAACAAAGAACCCCCAACTAGTTTGAAAAAGCAACTTGATAATTTCAGACTATTTGCAAAGACAATTTTTATTCAATGTTGAACACGTAAATGATAAAAACCCATTTGGTCTTGTGCTATTTTGGTCAGTCACCAAAGAACACTTTTCCATTGCACTCTTGCAGAGAAGCCTCAGTACCAGATTAGAAATCAATTTTTTTAAAATCAGGAAATGTATTGTGCACTTTCTTAGTAGCACCATTTTTTTGAATCAACTGATAGAACAGAGACAGAAAAATCTAAGAAAGGCTAGTGCCAAAGAGTCTTTACTCTGTATTCACATATTCATATGCTGTGGAATTTGCTACAGAAACACTGGAATTACTTGATGTCTCTCAGGCACATATGCCTATGGAATTATTTACGCACTTTCAGATATTCATGGTATTCTCTCAACCAAGATCTCATCTACTTATCTTGAAATATTTTTTGAGAGGAAACATGACACTTGTTTTCCTTAACTAGGTTGTGCTAGATAGATAAATATTTTCTTTTTGGCTACATAGAACTGAACACTCACTCTAGATAAGAGGTATATTTCTGCTACTATAGCACTGTGTAGGAGTACATGGAAGGGTTAATCATTAAATAATTACACAATGAACAAAGCGATTGATTTGTCTAGTTGGTGTCAAGTGAGAGAATTATAGCATAACAATCATATTTTAAAAGAGTGATTTTTCCAATACATTTCCAAGCTCTGTGTACCTGTATTACAAATCCCTACTGAGTAGCCCTATTTATGCATCACAATTTGGTGTCTTCAGGACTCAAAGCTGGTCGTTGCCATTTCTTTTTTGTCTAGATACCATAGTTGCCTTGCTGCTCAGGCAGCCCACAAAAGCTGTATGAGTGAAATTCTGGCTTGCAGCTGCCTGATTTTCAGTTGTGAAGGAAGAAGGACCTTTACTTAATTCTAAAAATGGCAATATTTTTTAATTTTTTTCCCCTTAAAATGGCGTGTAACCAGACGAGAACTACAGTGGCGGACAACAACTATGAATGTGGTATAACTAACCAAGACAGTGCTGCACCACAACTCCATTTCAAAACCAGTACAGATATCAGATGTGCTAATGTTGGGAGAAGGTTATATTTACGAAAACTTAACTAACCAAAGTATGCCTTTTCCAAAACATGTCCTTGACCTCAAACAGTTCTGTTATATCATGGGCTACCATCCACCTCATTGCCAAAATCTCCTGTTTTCCAAAACAATGGAAAATATTGCAGTAGAAAATACGCTAAACCTTTTTTAAAATACGGCTAACGTCTCCTGGGAGGAATTTATTAATTCTCACTTCTCCATTTTGTACAGTAAAATGCGTGTCCTTTGGACTCAGTAAATTACGTAAGACATGATGCAAGAAGCAATATGGTTGTACAGTAAGAAGTCAGAGATAAATGCAAAATGCAGCTGAACTACTGGTCAGAGTTCTCTGGTAAAATTACATTTATTTAGTTTAGAATTATATAAATCTGTGGGGTAGGTAATTCTTAGGACCAGGAGTAGATCAGAATTGATATTAAACAAATCTTTTAGAAATAAAAAAAGTATTTTTGTGGATTTGGCTACTTTCTTTATTTTATTTTTTTATCTAAACATAAACACAAAACTGCAATACTTAAAATTACTCTCACCTTGCAAATTAAAATCTAAAAATTCTTTCTCTTAACTGGTCTTGAAAATATTTGCATGACAAGTGAAAAGAAGTGTCTTTTTTTAACAGTCTTTTCAGTTTCTTGGGAAAAGGCAATTTCAGCTAGGTTTGTTATTTCTGCAGCTCAAATGCTTACAACTTAAATATTTGTAAAGAGTGAGAAAAATAACTCCATTTTCCATGGCTGATTCTGAACCTTTGTTCCCTTTCTTTGAATAGGCATAGGCAAACATGTAATTTGTCCTGCCTTTTGTCTAACTGCAAACAATAGATTAAGTTCAGCTGAACATGCAAGGGAAAAGACAAAAGCAAACATTGTCAAACACTTTCCATTAGCAGGATTTTTTTTTTTTTTCCCTGAAAATGCCAGAGTGCAGTGGAGCTTTTCTTCTCTTTGTTTTAATAATAATACCCAGTGGGTATGACTCTCAAGGAAATTGAAAGGTCAAGTCATGTACACACTTATGGCAAGGGTTGGTAGCATAGGCTTGTACATCTTCTGCTGGAACCTTTTGGATCACAGCAGCAAAAAGATGCAAAAATTTAAATTATTTAAGGCATAATCCATACAGGTTTTGAGATATAATTTCTTCCCAATATATAATCTAAATCTACCACTCTGTTTCAGTTTAAAGCCATTCCCCCTTGTCCTATCTCTACATATCCTTGCAAAAAGTCCTTCACCAGGTCTCTTGTAGAATCTCTGGAGCCTTCTCTACTCCAAGCTGAGAGGTAGACCAAGAAGGGAACACTGGAGTCCACAATACTTTTGTTCTAGCTAGTGTGGATAAAACCCTTGCATTGTAATTCTTAAGTGTGAAGAAAATCATAGAAAATTGTACTGCAGAGTAAATTATATACAACAGAATCATCCTTTGTTATATAACTTCTGCTTGTAAAGCATAACAGTGTTTTCACTGACACCCCCAAGATATAAATTATACTAGACTTACTTAAAAATTTACTTAAGATACACTTCTCTGACCAATTTCCTTATATTTTGATTAGATTCTGTAATAGGTATTAGATGTGGTCCATGGCAGTAAGAAGTTTTGATCAGATCACAAGTTCACATAAATGCAACTAGAAAATTCATGTGGGGGGAAATTAGCAGCTTAATATTAAAATTCAATTCATTGAACACTGAAGCATCATAGGAGTGTGATGTCTAGATTTACTGAAAACCATAAATATGTATCTTAATTTGATACCCGTACTTTAAGGTTGTCATATTATTTTGAGGTAGAGTTTCTGTCTTGAAAAACTGTAGGAAAATCCAAAATGTCATTTAAATAAGGTATACTAACTTCAATCTTTTATTGAACTTCTAAGTAAAAGTGTAGTCTTATAATTTGAGTAATCACAAAGTTCATCAACAACACAGGAAAGGCTATTTCATTTCTATCCTCTGCTCTTTGGAGACACACATTCAGCACTCTAGAGACTTAATAAGCCATATTTTCAGAATTGCTATATTTCTTATAAAAAAAGGTTTGTAATAAAACAATCATTTCACAGAAAAAAGTATGTGATTTCCTACCCTCTAACTGCCCCCTGCTACACAAGATTTTAATTTTGTAAATTAGCAACAGATAAGTAGATTTTTGCCCATTCTATTGTATAAGGAAATAATATTAAGAATTCAGGCTTTTAACTCTACCAACTATTTGATTTAAAAAAAAACCACACCAAGCTAAATTTAAATTTACTAGTTCTATATTTAATAGCAAAATTCATTGGTATGGAAAAAAACCCAAAAATCTGCTCTTAGAAATATTTCTTAGAAGGTTTACATTGGGACACAGTAAAGCAAGAGAGCAAACATGAAAATTGGCTTTCACAGAGATGGTGAAAGGGACATGCCAAGTGAAGGGGTCACTTCTCCTCTCCAAACCTCACTGTACCTGAGCATGTTTTCTTTTTTCCTAGAAAATAAATTCTTTGATAACTTTTGTCAAATGCATACAGGATTTTGTGATGTACATGGCATGCTTTGGAAAAAGCATACTTCGGTTAAGTGTTTGTAAGCATAACCTACCTCCCACTTTAGCATATCTGCACACCAGAGAAACAACCCAAAAAATCTTCCCAGCATCTGTAAGGGTATATCTAAAATTCAAACTGTTAAATGCTATAGATGTGCATTTGTTTTCCTTTAACAATTTGGAAGAAAAATATTAAATCTATTTTCACAATAGAATATGTTCGTATGAAAAGAAAGGCTTGTTACTCTTTTGCTAAAGCAGAACAGACAGTGTGAGAGTGATCATGAGATTAAATGGTGTATTAAAAGCAGATGAGCTTTGGCACAAAAAGTGGCACTCCTGTGTTCCTCATATCACTTTGATTCCAGTGTTCAGCAGAGCATGAATGAAGTATAGACAGAAATGTTGTGTTTTGTCTTGCAGTGAGATAAATAACACTTTAGATTTTGTGTAACCAAATCTCCATCTGAATTAGAAACTATGCACTGTACAGGGATATATGGATTCTGTTAATTAGTGTATGGTTTGGTATAATTTAATTAGAAATGCTTTTAAAAATAGGAGGGTGCTTGTCTGATAATGCTGAAGAACAGAAAATCAGACAGTATGCAAAACTTCAAGTTTGTTTGGTTGTATTGGGTTTGCACATCCTGGTTTTCAGGAGCAGGCAAACCACAGAGGTGGCTTCTGTGAGAAGCTGCTGGAAGCTGCCTTCAGAGCCAATCCCCAGTGGCTCCAAAGGTGGATGTGCCTCTGGCCAAGATGGGCCAATCAGAAATGGTGGTAACACCTCTGTGACAACAGATTTAAGAAGAAATCCAAACAAAAGTTGTTGCACGGCTATAACTGCGGCTTGAGAAGAGTGGAGTGAGACAACTTGAGGAGAACTCTGCAGTCACCAAGGTCAGTGTAGAAGGAGGGGGAGGATATGCTTCAGGTGTTGGATCCAGGATTCCTCTGCAGACCATGGTGAAGCAGCTGTGCCCCTGCAGCCCATGGAGGTCCATGGGGACACAGATCCATCTGCAGCCCATAGAGGAGCCCCTCACTGGAGCAGGTGGATGCCTGAGAGGAGGCTGTAAACCCGTGGGAGACCCAAGGTGTGAGGAGCCCTCCCCCAGGCTGGAGCAGGCTGCCCTTGGAGGACTGCACCCCACGGAAGAGTGACCCATGCTGCAGCAGTTTTGGAAGGGCTGTTTGCCCAGGGATGGACTCACACTGCAGCAGTTCACAGGGAGCTGCTGCTCGTGAGGTTGGAAGAAGGAGAGAGAAGGTTGGAGAGAAGGCTGACATTGGAGAAGGTCACAGAAAACTGTCTCCCGTGGGAGGGACCCCACAGTGCAGCAGGGGAACAGTTCCTCTCCCTGAGCAGTGGGAGAAGCCATGGGAGATAAACAGACCATGACACCATTCCCTCCCTCCTTGCACTGCTGGTGTAGAAGGTAGAGCTGGGAAAGAGGGAGGGGTAGGGGGAAGGTCTTTTTAAGGGCTTCTTTTACTTCTCATTATCTTGCTATGATTTTGTTAGTAATAAACTCACTTTGTATCTTGAAGTTGAGCCTATTTTGCCTTTGACCTCTCCTGGTCCTTAACTCATGAATCCTTCATTAAATTTTCCCTCCTCTGTTCAGCTGAAGAGGGGAATGAGTGAGCAGCTTTCATGGCATCTGGCCTGAGTCAGCCCATGACAGTGGTGGATTTCTATCTGAAGTTTATCACAGTCAGGTCTTGCTTATTTGTGAGCATTGAAATTAGAGGAATTTCTTGAAAAACTCTGAACAAGAATGCAATTTTTTGATGTACCACAAAATCCATTGTGAAACTCATTTGGGAAGACAGGTAGTTTGGAAACTAAAGCATTTAACAAATCTCATACTGCATGAATGAGATTTTTCAGGACTGCCTTAGCAACCACCAAGCAACAATCAGATGATCTGGTATCGAGGATAGCTGGCAACATGGACAGCTTGATAGCAGCTGAGATCTGATGGTTTGTAATGTGTAGGATGTGATTACTAATTCAAATTAGAAAGCATTGGCATGTGCTTGTTTAAGATAGGAAAGAAACAAGACTAGCCCAGAAACCATTATATTTCGTAGGATGGTATTGCAGCTTCACCAAAAGGACTCATTGCATAATTTTTTGCCACTACAAGGAAATGAAATTCTACAGGAAACAACAGTGTGAGTTCTATAAAGTCAATAAGCATTTCTGTTTCCAAATATATATTATGAGTGTTGTGATGTTTTTGTTTCCCTCAACTTCAAAGGCAAGAAGTTCCTATAATTGTTTTTCTGTACAACTCTGTTAGAGTCAATGCTGTTAGTGCCAGGCTTTGTCTCATACAAACTTGTCACACATACTCAACTGCTTTGACTGTTGCCATTCCTAAAAGGTGAGTATGGAAAACTAAATGACCCACAAAAATCCCTCCTAGTGACTGCACCTGCCAGTGCTGATTCTGGTAAAGGAGATCATCAACACCTCACAGCTGTTTCCTGCATCCTTATCTTCATGGCCTATTTCTTATCCTGGCTCTTGTGTTTTTATCCTGGGTTTTTGTGTTTGGGGTCTGTTGTATAAATGGGATTACCTGTTCTGAAGCTGGACCATGTTGATGCTAGGGTGGAAAGAAGCAGGAAGGTGTCCCAAGCAGGGGTGGAGAATGAAGTCCCAGCAGACATCCTGCCACTTGTGACATTCTCTTCCGACCTTTCATTTCTCTCTTCCTTGGTGGAAATATTTGTCTCTGTGGCAGCAAAGTTAACAGGCAAAGACTGACATGGCATGAGCAGGGAGAGCTGGTTACAGCACAGTCTGACATGTTCTCCTTGTATATAGTAGTACCTGATTTACTGGAACACGCATTTCAAGAAAAGGTTGATCTTTCTAAAGCATGGTAATGACCCATCCAGAAATGCTAGAGCTAAGTTGCTGGAGCTTTCTAGCAGAGACAGAATAACCTCAGCTGCAGGCTACTATTCATCAGATAACCTTCCCCTTTCTGTTGCTTACTTGAAATAATAATATATTCTTCTCTGCTTATAGTAAAAATAAATATTTTATTTGTACTGGGATGTCAGGTTAAGCTATTTTGAGTTGGGGTTACCAAATCAATAGTTTACAGACCTGAAGTTCGAACATTCCTACTAATCTACATGCCTGCGTGTTCCCATGTGTGCTGTTTATTTTATTCACTTTATAAATGAATTAAAAAAGAAAAATCTCAGTTTAAAATGAGTAATTTCCCCAATGGATATTACATCAAATTTTCTGGCTGTAATTCAGTCTGTTAATTATATTGTATTGCCCATTTTTTTTATAATAACTATGGGAAAAAACAATATTTGAACGTGTATTAAAATATCTTAATATATTTTTTACAATTTGCTTTAAAAACATTTTTACCATGTGTGTGATTCACTAGGGAGTTGATGACTTGCTTGTACTTCGCTTCCATTTTGTGTGGATCGCTATTGGGTCCACAGAAAACATTTGGAAGGAAGGTCCACATTATTGGGACCATTATTTCTACCACAACTGGCAGTGTAATGACAACACCAGTCAGTTGACTAGCACTCTTTAAGATCCATCCATCCTTTTTTCTTAAAAGCAAAACAAAGCAAAGCAAAGCAAAGCAAAACACAACAGAAAAGATGCAAAAAATGCTCAACAGTATGGTGTTCACTATAAACTAGTATTCCCAGTCTCTGACAGGTTTGTATAAAGCTTGACACATTCTTATGGCATTTATGTATTAAACTAGAAAGATTAAATTTATTTTAATACTTCCATGAATGCAGTAAGTACAGTCTATACATAAGGTCATCTACAAGACACTGAACTTTCTGAACCCTCTGGTCTGATCCAGTGAGGTACTAGTTTTTGTGTTGTAATCTGTGTTGGGGAAAGAGTTCTAGGGCTCTCAACAGCTGTCAATATGAAAATAGTGCTCTGAGTAATTTAGATATTACTGTAGTAAAAGAAAATTAATTTTGGTTGTTTGGTTGTTATAGAAAGTTTTCTCCTGTTAAAATAAAATTAAAACTTTTCCAGAGTTTTGGAATTTGCAAATTGGCAATTATCTAGCTACTAAATTATGAGTGGTAACCAACTTTCTTTCACCTTGATTGGTATCCTTAGTGCAGTCCTCCAAATTCATTACTGCATGTCTGAGATCACTGTTTGCCAGAAGAGGCTTCTCGGAACTGAAGAGTTCCTGAGGGATTTATTCTCTCAGACTCCTTCCCTCTCACTAAAGAAGGTTCCAAATGCAGCAGAAAGAGATGAGTCCACAAAGCAGGAGAGCTGATACACTACTGTATGGAGGATGTAGAAAGAGCACAAAACACAAGGAAGGCTGAAGGGTGAGAGGGGTGAGGACACACTGTGGCTTTACGTCAGAAGTTGCAGAACCGTACAGTAAATATGGTGATGTTCAGCTGTTGAAAGGCTTTGGTTGCACAGCAGCAGCAATAGATTTTTGGCTCAACAGACCAAAAGAGGTATCTAACTTACCTGACCAGGTAACTTATCTAAGGTTACCTGGCCACGACCAAGCAAATGTGTTATGTGTGGAAGGAGATGTATAGATATAAAGCAGAAAATATGAGTTTAAAAAATTGTATTTATGGGTTTGATATTTAAAGACTCGTTAATCCAATTTAAATTTGTAGTTACATCTTCTGTGTCTATTCAATTTCAGATTATCTTCTAACTTTTTTAAAACAAAATTAATTATTTTTAAATTGTGTAATTATAGTATGAGCTTTTTAGCAACATTTTATTTCATGGAAAATGTTTATATCCAGTGGTGGCTGGAAGTTTTAATTGATTTTACACACTTCAGTGCAGTCAGTTTTTGCAAATACTTCTTGTGTGTTCTCAGTAGTGTCCCAAACCCAGATTTAATTTTGATGTGGCAAGGGAGTTACTGTGCCTAGAATTCCAACATATTATTTAAAATATTTTTCAAGTTTAATGTCAAATAAATTTATTTGTTTTGTGGGTGTTGAGCTTTATCTTTTATGCTCCAAGCGTCTTCTGACTTTTCAGCTGTCTACACAGCATGAATGGTGAGATAGAATCTGCATTCCTGGTTTGAGTTGTAGGATCTTACTTTTCAAGTCATCTCAGTGAAAGAGAAAGGCTACTTGAAGAATAGGTTTTTGATCCTTGGACATCAAATTCCATTTGGCTTTGAGCAGGGAAATTCTCACTGTAATTACTTTTGGTGTTTCATACCTATAGCCAATATGTGTATGAGGATTTATAGGATTTAACTTACTCAATGCCTCAGAAAAGCCTGATACTGTATCTGGCTAATGGTTCATATTTAGTAGACAATTTGTATGCTAGTTCATATTTTCAACTTTCTTCTTAATAGCTGGATATATTCTCAACTAAAATTTCCTGGGTTTAACCATTAAAGATTATGAAAACCAGGATACATAAAAATAACAGTGTGTAATATCTGTGTTTGCAGATTTTCCAATTGATAGTGAAAATTAGTAGTGTAATTGCTGCACTGTTAATATTTAAGTATATTTGTAAGCTTCCTTTCTATTGCATTATGGGTTTCATTACAATTAATATCTCTTGCTCAAAGAGGAAATCTGTGCATATTTATGAAATGAGCTCTGATATTACAGATTGGCTGTATTAAAGGGTACAAGTCAATATAGCAGAAGGGTTTGGTGAGGGGATGGTTAAGGGACGATATGTCTTTTCTCTCAGGCCAATACTGCCACTAAGGAGAAAAGTTTGCACTTTAAACTGTGTCCAAAATATATTTTTTCTTACCCTTGCCCATCCCACTCTAGGAATAAATTCAAAGTAGAAGATTGAATCTTGATTGGCTTCATGTCTGCTGGGCAAATTTTAGTAGCATGTTTTTAAAACTGAGAACAAACTCAGAGAAAATATGAGGTGTGTCAGTGGGACAGTGACTGGGAAAATATTCCTTCACAGTTACACGCATGGGAGCTCAGTAACCTTTCGTACACGCAGGATTCAGCAGTTTATCATCAGGACCAGAGAGGCAAGGGGGAGACCAGCTTTTGCTGCCTGAGGACATCTTCCTGTAGAAAAAGTTTAATTAAAATGTGCCCTCCACTGTATTTTATCTTGTAAAAGGCCAGTCAGTATTTCAGTTAATACCCCTATAAATTCCTTTGCCAAGTGTCTTTAATTTGACAGCAGCCTTGTGAAGCAAGGGGTCCTAAAGTCAAATATATATTGCTTCTCTGGGAGTCTGAGAGTGTCCTCAACAGCAGCAGCTGGAAGGAGAGGAGAGCAATGAGACCTACACAGATTATCTCTAGATCTGATACAAATGACCTAAATATTGAATAACTGTTTTTTTATAGGATCGTTTTCAAGATATATTTTAATCTCTAGAAAAAAAAAAATGTGTTGTTCACCCTAAAAGGTCTTTTATGTCACCAAGTTGCTGTTTGGGAGAAAAAAATCTGGTTTTATCTGATATATATGTATTTGTAGTAATCTGAATTTTATGTTAAAATAGATTATATATCCACAGAATTCTATTTTCTCTTTACTGAAGCTAAAACACATGTCAAATGCCAAATGACAGTTAGCATTCCAAAGCTAAGGAGTTTCTTGTGCTCTTGCCTTTGTTGCCAGACCAGCTTACATTTATTGAAATAAATGAAACTGGAATTATGTAATTGCATTGAGAAGCTGTGGTTATATACCTCCTCTGCACTTGGACAACTCTCAGACTGTAAAGGATGGAGACTGACGGAAATAAAAAAAGCTGAGTAATCTCCTTAACATGAAGCTCCTGTAACTGGGCATAAAATAATTGGAACTAAATAACTCTAGCACTAAAATAGAAAAAAGAAAAAACACAAATTTATTGGGGAGGAAAGAAGCTCTTAGAAAGAAAAATAACTCATTTTGTTGCTATGGGTCTGTGCTATGCTTAGGGAAAGAAAGCTTACTTTAGCAAAGGCATGACTTATCTTCTCTGGGTTTCTGCCCCTATTTGTCTATCCTCACAGCATTCTTTATTCCATAGGGAATCTGTGGAAGGGAGCAGAGGCTTTATTAAAGATTGTCATTACACTAAAAATGAGTGAGCATGATGTACTTTAGGTGCTGCAAAATTACTTATTTCACTGCCTTTTACTATTTCACTTAATTTCCCAAAATTTCATGTAGTCTAGCAAACTGTCAGAGCAGGTGATTTTATTTAAATAACTGAAGAAATAATCTTAATAAGCAATCTAGTTTCAGAGTTTAATTTTACAGAAAAAATAATTATCTTTTCAACTTGTTCTCTATCTGTAACATTTGAAGAGTTTTCTTAAATTTACCAAGCAAAACTTATTTTTGAGATGAGAATAAGGAATAAAAAATTTAATCTGGAAATGATAATTCATCAGAAATAAATGAGAAAATTAAATCCATGTGGAATTCCTAAAATGGAGTGAGAAATTTTTGAAAGGTGAGGCTGTAAAGAAACATTGCAGCATATGTGACTCCTGAGTCACATAATGTTGCTTAATATTTAAGTCCAAATTTTCCAAGTATTTAGAATTGCCAAAAAAACTGATATCAATGAATGCTCATTAGAAAGGTGGAAGGAATTCATAATTAGATGTAGGTAGTGGTAATCATAAAATCAAACTGACTAATAGCTTAATGGTTTGATAAGAAAATAAGTACACAGTTTAACACATGAACTAGCTAATTCAGTAATACTTTGGTACTTAAATTATTTAAATTGTGTATGGTTTATTTCAATATGTCAATTGTCTGCAACTGCAAAATGTTGAATTTTTTTCAACTCTTCCCTCCTTGGGAGAAGTCTCATTGTTCAGAGAACTACAACAAAGGCAGCTGGCAGCTAGACTAAAAAAAATGACCCAAATGGATTCTTCAGATAATCTCTTTTCAAGCTCCTTAAACACATGCTTTAAATACCTCCTGACAGAAGCAGAAAAAAAATTTCTGCAATAAAATATTTCTCTTTACTTGAGTGTAAAGATAAAATGAAATCTGGCCCTCAGAACATACTGGATGAAATGTGTATAACTCTTTAGTGAAGATTGTCTTACCAGTTAATATGAATTATTATAAAGTTTTTGTGTTATTCTTAAAATCAGAAACTTGATAAGTATGTGATGCAAAGGTAAAGAAAGCATTTCATTGAAAAAGTGTGTGTGTGTGTGTACGTGCCTAGATTAAAGCAAACTTGCTAAACTCATTTATGACAGGAATAAATCTACATGAAAACAAGAACATAAGAAATAGAAAACCTGCTGCCCAAGAAGATGTCATATTGTGATGGTATTACAGTACTAGTTCTGTTGTAATTTCTAAAAACTATTTTTAATAGAGTGGTATTAGACTGTTACCAGATAAAACAGTTGGCAACACTGTGCCACATTTGCAAGGGCAGAGGACAGAAGATTGAATAGCACAATGAAATTTGTTTCCCTTTAGAGAAAATTGCTTATGCCGTGTATGAATTATGCTCTCTATGATCATATTTAGTCAAATTAATGTAAAGCTATTAATGTAGGTCAGATATATTTTGACTTCTGCACTAAGCACAGGGGAAGATCATCATGCCAGTGTGAATATTCTCAATGGCTGCTAATCTCAATGCTTTAGCTAATTCATTATCCTGCTTCTGTCTCCTTGGCAATCAAATTGAGGTATAATGACTATGATTCTAAAAAGACTAAGACAAGGTGTATCAGAACCAGATTTCTCAGCACAGATGTTACACTGCAGTAGCTGGACTGAAACCAATTACTTTTCTTGCAAATTCAGACACTATAAACCATTTTCCTATAAGCACGATGTTCAGAAAAAGGATTGATTTTCACAGAAGATGGAAATATTTTTATATAATAAGATTCAGATTGCTTGTTTAAAAATCTTTGCATCACAGGTAGGACAAAAGTAACACAAATTAGATAGAGATTCTCTCTTATAGTATTTTGACTTTTCATCCAAATGATTAAATTAATAGAATCATAGAATGGTTAGGTTTGGAAAGGACCTTATAGATCATCTAGTTCTGAACACCCTACACAGGCCAGGAACACTTTCCACTAGACTGGGTTGCTCAGAGTCCCATCCAACCTGACCTTAAACGCTTCCAGAAACTTGGAATTCACAACATTTCTGGACAACTTTTCAGTACCTCACCACCTGACAACAAAAAATTTCTTCTTATCTAATCTAAATCTACCATCTTTCAGTTTCAATATTTCCCCCCTTGTCCTCTGATCACCTTCATGTCTCTCCTCTGGACTCACTCCAACAGGTCCATGTCCTGCCTGTGTTTGTATGCCTTGGAACTGAACATAGTACACTAGGTGGGGTCCATCCATCCAATCCATAGCTCTTCAGTTAACAGACAAGAATGTTGTGTTGGATATTGTCAAATGCTTTGCACAAGTCCAGGGAAATTATGTTTTTGTCTTATCCACCAAAGCTCTAACCCTGTCACAAAAGACCACCAGATTTTTCAGGCATGATTTACCCTTAGTAAATCCATTTTGTCTGTCATCAACAATCTCTTTATTTTCATATGCCTGAATAAAATTTCCAAGAGGATCTGGCCCATGATCTATCTGGGCACAGAGTTAAGAATGACTGGCCTGTAGTTCCTCCACAAATGGGGGAGATTCCAAGTTTTTATCAGCATGAAGAGTCATGAATTCTCAAATATTCTGAATTATTCTCTAGTGGCTTGTCCCCTTCATCTTTAAGTTCCCCTGGGACCTGAGGATGAATCTTGAACCTCATCTTATCCTACACTGACCAGTGCTTCATTCTCCCAGTCCTACCTTCTGCCTTCTGCAACATGCATGGGGTGGCTGGAGCACTTGCTGGTGAAGATTGAGAAAAAAAGTCATTGAGTACCTCAACCTTCTCCATGTCCTGGGTAACCAAGTCTCTGCTTCAAAAACCAAAGTATGCTAAAAACATAAGGTCTTTGAAAATGAGTTTCAGATACATCAGGAGGTTGAAAACTGGGCGACGTATTTAAGATACATTTTTTTAAGATATTCAAATGTAGAGTTGTGGTTCAGCAAGTGGACTATTCCTTAGTGTGAAGTTTCATGAGTGTTTAGTGATTTCATTTGGATTAAATGTAAATAAATAGCATGTTTAAAGCATACTTTTACAGATTCAGAGTTATGTATTAGATATATGCTTCAGGTTTAAAAAGACTACTGTCAGTCATCCTAATTGTGACTCTCCTGATTTCCTTCAGCTATAGAGAATAGTCTTTCCAGCTCTAGATTTGTTTTGGAAGCTGAGTTGCTATTTTAAAGGCAGGATGAACAGTGGATTTCTGAAAGGATAAGTATTCAGTTTCTTATGCATTTTTCTTGGATCATGTGGACAACCAGAAAAACAGACATGGAAAACAACTTTGGAGTCAGCTCAATTACGTCAGCACTGTGTCTTCTTCAGTTTGACATAAGAGGTGTGGAGATCCTAGTGGATTTTTGAGATATGTCAGGACAGATCCAATTAACTCTTGTAAAAGTCTGGAAAGGGGTTTCTTACAAAAAAAATCTGCCTTGTGGCAGGCAGTATCCTAGTTCTGACATGAAACATTGTAACTGTCTCAAGGTTGTAGTTAACAACTTTGTTCATGTGGTATCACCGATGGCTAGATGTGACATTTTTAGGTTGTCACCTACAACATGATGTAACATCGTAAGTGGCCCAAGCACAAGTATTCATTGCTGTTCTACTGAGACTTTTTTTTCCAGAGACAATGTATCTTGCTCTCTAAGAAGTACACCTTGTGTGCATCCCTGGAATAATCATTATGAATGACCTATAAATTTTCTCTGGAGCCTGTCTTTAAGACTTTTCTTGATCTAGAGGCAGTCTTAATCCATACCTTATGTCTTGGGGATTAGTTCAAGGTACTTGTCCAAATGCTGTACGTAACCAGTTTTCAAAGCTGGACTATTTGGAAAATTTAATTTCAATTTAATTGTACAATCACAAAAGCAGGAGAGAGCATATGAGTATTCCTGTAAATTCCTGCAATGAGGTACTGAGAGACCAAAATGTCATTAATAAAATAGTGGTTGTAGGAGTGTTCATTGTACAAAAACACAAAAATGAAAGAATCTTAAGTCTGAAGAAAATTTTATTTCAATTTCGTTCTTTCTCTTCCTTTTTTTAATATTGGCTTTCAACATCTGCTAGAGAAATTTATACAAAGTAGTTATGTATCTAAAAACCAATGAAATGGCCACGTTTGGACAAAGGGCCTAATTTAATGCCACATTGCCATTGTGTTATTCATTCTATTAATAATTTCCAATGCATTGCAAAGTAAATTGACCTCTCAAAACTAGAGAATAACTTTTCTTATACTATTATCTGTTCTTTGAATATTCCTCTTTCAAATCCAGAAAGAAGACCCAGGAAGAAGGAAGTACTTATTACTGTGAAATTCTGTTCTAAAATATGGGTTAAGTAACATTTTAGCAATGATTCCAACAGCTGAATGCCAGAATGATGAGCTTTTATCATATGGAATAGCTTCTTAATTATGTATTCCATAATGCTATAAAATTAGTTGGATGGCCTCTTTTCTGACTATGTACCATTTTCTCTATGATAATTTTTGGTGTCATAGTGATCATGGCTACCTTTTTACACAGAATTAGTGGAATAACAGTAGTTGTTACCAGAACATTGTCTCGCAACAACCAAAATCTCAACTGTACTTTTACTTTTGCTTCAGTGGAGAACAGTGATAGTTAGGAGAGGTACAGAGAAATTCTGATTGTTGATAACAGTTACAGGTGCAATGATTTTACGCTCTCTAATGTGCAAAATTCTTTCTTTAGTATAGCTGGCACATGGAAAAGATACAGTCATAGTCCTTTACCTACTCCTGTTAAATACATTGCTGTAATCTATCTAGCCTACTTACTTCAATATAAGCATGTTAAATTTAAAGGAAATAATTTTCAGGGGGAGGGAACTGTCTTTGTATCCAGTGGAGATGGTAAAAGGAGTGGTAGCTTAACACTGCATCTCGTCCAGAACGTCAGCAAAGCCCTGCCAGAGATTAGAAAGGTTGTAGCACCACCATCATGAAAGAAAGTTTGAAGTAATATATTTAAGGTATTTCTGATCCTGTTGTTCTGAGGTTATGTGTCTCTGAATGCAGGCACATGGGAGTAGTTTCAAACTCACCTTTTTTCAATCAAATTCAACCCTTCGTTGTTGTGGTCAGGGTTCTGAATTGTCACTTCCATGGGGCAGAATGTTTTCTCCTATTTTTCCTACATGCACAGCAAAATAGATGTCTGATGATATTATGCTCTATATTTCTTCAGTATTTTTAATTTCTGTGTGTATTTGTCCATTTTCTTGCAATGTCTAGAGTCCTCTGCCAGTGCCTGGTCACTTTGGGAATATTTACTGTGGTTTTGTTATGTCAAACATTGCCTTTTTATCCAGAGGTTGTCAAGTGTGCGTAGGTGTTTGTCTGCATATTGTGCTGCATGGTGTGCCTCACTTGAATAGATAGCTTTTTTTTTTCCCCCAGGAAACTAAGGGCCATGTAAGTTAATAACACCTGCTATAACATATATCCATATAGTCCATAGCAAAGATTTTATTTGTGGCTTTACGTCTGCAAGCACAGGGGAAGTGATTCACTTCATTTCTACAATCACCAGGGATCCCCTGGCTGCCTGATTACTCCAGAGCCTTTGATTTGATCAGAGCTGTGTCTTTGCTCCCTGAAAGCATCCTTAATGAAAAGAATATTTTGGGAGCTATGAAGGAACTCCTCAA
This sequence comes from Cettia cetti, assembly GCA_013401135.1. NCBI lineage: Eukaryota > Metazoa > Chordata > Aves > Passeriformes > Sylviidae > Cettia > Cettia cetti. Next base: position 28,641 of record VZUI01048385.1, on the reverse strand, counting down.
GAAAAGAGATGGTGTGCGGAGGAAGGAAAAAATGAGGAGACAGTCTTGCCAAGATAGTAAGAAGGAGTGAAAGAGCCCTGTTAGGAGAGGAGAGAAATATGATTATGCAGCACCAGAACTGCAGTAGCCTCTGCAGAACAGAGAATAATAGAAGCAACACAAGAAGACAGAATTTTCCTTTTGAAGTAATGGATGGGAGACTCCCTATGTGGGCATGAGGATCTTTATTTTATCTCTCACAGGTGAATTGTCAATTTCAGTGCCTTTGAGAAAGCTTTTGATGGAAGGGGCAAGAATCTTTCTTTTATTTTTATTTATCAAAATGGAATGTGCACTAATTTAACCAGTGTAATTTTTTCAATTAAAAAAATAAAGTTAATCAAAATGATTAATAAATCATTTACAACTCTGTAATGCTGGTTTAAATGGCTTAATTTTGAAATAGTTAGTAAAAATTAATACTACAGTTTTAATGGGTTTGCTTGTCAGACAAGCAAACTAGTTAATACTTTCAGAGTAGCTCTGGGTCTTAAGTATGGATTCCTTGGCTGATCTATATTCTGTTAAATCTGGAAAGCAATACATTTTGTTAATCATCATATTATCATCAAAAGTAAGATGATGGTTTGTGATAGCCACTTTTAGAACAACACAAAGTCCCCTATCAGTATAACAATTCTGAAAGTAGGGAATTCATATTAGGTGTTTTTCCAAAAAAATTCTTGAGACAACAAGACATTCAAAGTGATACTTCTGAAATAAAACCAGCATTAAAGAAAAGAGCTGTTGCAGCACATTGGGATGAAAACTTTGTTGTAGGCACATGCACAGTTCATTAGTATTAGAGGCTTGATATTTTGAGTTCCTTTATCCTTCCCTGAAAACTGTAAAAAGAAACATATTGGAGAGGATACCTACCTGCAAACAAAAAACTGAATGGTAATCTAATATCCTGCCTAAGTGGTATTGCACATAAGCTACAGGACAGATGGTGGTTTGTTGTCTAAATCTTGCACAAGGACTGGGGCATGAACACTACTCTGGCAGGAGCTGAAGTGAGATATTTTGCCCCATGGGGATGCAAAAAATCTGTCATAATGCAGAGGGTGCACAAACTGTCACTCTCTCTGGAGATATCCTTGTTCTTTTGCAATGTCATCATACATTTGACTCTGGAGGCTTTCCATCACCACACCTTTTTCTTACCAGTTCTTAGAGAGAGAAATACTAATCATACTTTTATGATTCATGAAAGAATAAGTATTATTTCTCTATCACTATTTGGGAGTTGAGAGAAAAGGATAAGAGGGGAGCAACAGCATTTTTGTTCACGTGTATCTACAGAAATGATTTGTCCTCTCTCACTGAAACAGTGTTATAAACTGAAGCTCTGAAAAGTGGACAGTTTTCACTGGAGTTTTTTCACTTTTTACATACATAAAAAATCACTTTTTTTTCATATATGCAGCAATAAAACTAATGTTATAAGCGGATTTCTTCATGAAAGTGTGTGTTTATACAAAATTTATAGCTTGGACCAATTCTGAGTATCCAAAACATGGTCACAACCTGGTTTTGTAGTAGAAGTATATTTTCTTCCTACTTATATAATCTGAAAGGTATTGAGCCAATTTTGTTTGCATGATTTTAAAGACTTTCTGTATGTCTTAACATGAAAATTCTAAGTATCTGTTCTATCCTCAAAACTTTTGTTTGTTTGTTTTGTTTGGTTTGGTTTGGTTTTTTACCTGTAAGAAGTTAGATAACTCTGAAAGTACTTCTATGATAGTCTAGTGTTTTAATTCATAAATGTCTGGAACTTGAGGCTATGTGACTATGCTAAGAATATGAAGAGAGAAAACAGCAATGTTTTTGTACTCCTATGACAAACAAGATTGGCTAGTATTTTGAACTTCCAATGTATCTCCTTATTCTAGAAAACATAAGGAAAAATACCTATCTCTACCCTAAATGAGGAAAATGCCCTACATAGATTGCAGAGAAGATATAGGAATGAAGAATGTTCTTACGACCATCACAGAAGTTCATCACAAGCACTCAGGAAAAAACACAGCCAAGAATGTCTGTAGAACATCCATTTTTGTTATCTATAGCTGGTAGCTTATCTGAACTTTACTCTTATCGTTATATTAGGAGCAAAATTTTCAATGCCAAGATAGAGCCTTGGCTTTGCCACAAAACCTACTATATGCATTTATGTATTTCTAAATATCATTCTTGTCATTTCTTTTTGAAACACAGGAGAAAAACCATAAGCAGTTACCAATATGAGGTAAGTAGACATATTTCAGATGCTTTAAATACAAGTTTCAGCCATTTATACAATTGTCAGATACAGTTTTGTGACTCCATTTCTCAGAGCTGCTCTTTTATCTCTTTCATTAAGCTGAGTGTGATAAAAACATCAGTCGAGACAACTCCTCAGACCTGATTCCTAACACCTAACACCATTTAAACACCCTTATTCCTCATATTTTCTCCAGTTTCCTTATATTTAGTATTTTACTCCTGAAGAACTTGCAATTAAATTAACAAAGAACAGTCTATTAAAGTCCTGCAGACTGCCCACATAAGAAAGCACTATCTAGTCCAATTAAGAAAGATGGTGTTTGATCCATTTACTTTATGATTTACAGTGTCATCTGATCAGAATCCTTCCAAAGCAGTCAATCTCATCCTCCCTTACCTCTTCCTCTCATCTCCCCAACTCACACATGGGTGTAGAGCTCTGAAAAGGTTACTGAAAATACCAGAATAAGCTTCTTAATTGAATTTACCTAACTATACTAGACACTGCAAAAGTGAAAAAAAATATCAAATACATGTGTGTAAACATATATAAACAGGGGTTTATGTCTAAATAAATAAGCATATGTATGTAAATATATTATTTACATATCTCATGAATGTATTTTAGTTATATATTTTTGATCTTTTTTTTTTGAAGTTGAAATTAAATTATCTATCACAAATACTTTTTAAAATATTATTTTTATTATTTTATAACATCTTAGATATACTTTTACAATTTGAACTGGTGATGAGTATCAAACACAAAGAAAAAATATCTCATGAAAGTTAACTGGAAAATTTTAAGGTCTAACAGTGGTGCCTTGGGAAGGTTGACCTGAAACAGAGACTGGACAGAGCTAGAGAATAAGGTAGGTATTTATTAAAAGGTCTTTAGGGTAAACTTTGGGCAGGACAGGGCTTGACCAGGCCTACACCACGGTGGACTTAGAATGGTCATAAAATGGACAACTAGGCACAAGGTCTTACACAGGTTTTGGTTCATTCACATAGTGGGTTTCACTGTCCAAATACAGCTTCAGATTATGAAGTCCCATCCTTCCTGTTTTCTCTCTTCAGTCCACTGTTGTTCATGCTTTTGGGCCTGAAAACTTGTAATGGTTGTCCCTCAGCAGGAAAAGGATTTGTGTTCAGCAGGAAAAGGATTTGTCTTCAGTAGGAAAAGGATTAGTTTTGTCTAACTTCTCTGTGAAGAGAGCTTACCAACACTTAATATGAGGCTCAGAACTACACACCTAGGCAGCACAGAATCTGAAAAACAAGAGAGCTAAAACTTAAGGCATCAATAGGGCACCTACTTCATCCCCATGATGAAATGAGACCTGTCAAATATTTTTGTTGTCCATTCTGTCCAGTGGTCCTTGGTCTGGGCTGTCCCTGGGATTCAGGATGCCAAGGCTCAAATTTCACCTTAAAAAAGACTTTGTTAGAACTACAATTCTCTTGGGTCTGCTAAGTGGATGCTGTTGTTTAAAAACAGCTGCTTCTCAGCCAAGCCTTTCTTGACTTTTCAGGAAATAGACAATTTCTATGAAAATTGCAGTTTAGGCAAAACATTAAACATTTGCTGACGACATCAATTCAATAAAGATTTTTTCAGATAATTCAGATCATTTTATACAGCACAGAAATCAGCATCACAAAACTGCTGGTTTGATGCATAATTTCTTTTTTGTTTTTATTCAGTAAAATGTGGTTGTTGAATGCTTACAAGAGATGACAAGCAAAAAAGAAAGTAACATTCTCTGATACAAATTTGGGGATAGCATATAAATTGAGTTTTTTAATAATTTACACTTTTCAAATAATGGAAAAGTAGTTCTAAAGTGCTCAGAATACAGTCTGGAGCAGAACAGCACATTTGAATAAGTTCATTTCAATAACCTGTCCTAAATAGGAATCTTTAAAGAAATGTTTTTTTGTGTTGGGTTTGTCCTCCGACAAATGTGGAGACTTAGCCTAAACTTTGATGTCTAACACTTGAGTGCCACATTCAGGATGCGTAAAGCCTATTGTTTCCTTGTTTCTACTTCTGGATTCTTTGTGATTCTGATGATCTGGATTAGCTAGCAGAAGAGAAGGAAGAGAAATATAAGATAGAATGAATAATCCAAAGGAAAAATACTAAGACCTTGGTAAAAATCAAGTATTCCAAATTATGTTTTCATATATGGGTCTATTTCCAAGCTACTGGATGCTGCTACAGTAACACAGTATGATTGATTCCCAGTCTTCCTGTTTGCATTCCTCACAAAATACTCAGAAAACAATTTAGAGAATGGAATATAATTTTTTAAAGATTTTCTTTTCCTTATTAGATTTCAAACACGTTTGAAGTTGATATAAAGCTATCAAGATGAACAAGATATCTGACACCAAAGAAATCCATTCATAAGATGAATATTCAATGCCAAACCTTAGAAAGAAGGTTTTAACAGCTGACTTTTAATCCTTGAAAAACTGGATTTACAATGGAAATTATGACAGAACCTTAAGTATCACAGTACTACTGGGTATCTTTATTTATTGTATAAAACATAAGAGTAGTAGATTTATTGCTGTAAATGGTTTCATTAAAATACCAGTTCACTAATTCAAAATTGTCAGTTTTCCCCAACAACACTTAAGGAAAAACATAATAATTATTATAACAAAATTTATAATAACATTGATATTATTTTAATTATTGTTCCTTTTACTGAAAGTTAAAGTTGTTGTGTAATATGAATTAGCAGGAAAATTTCAGAGAAGAGGTAATTTCTGTCCTATTTCCGACTCTTGTTAGTCTCTGAGGACCTGAATTGTGGGATCATTTCAGTCTTAAAGTAGGTTAGTCAACACTCATTCTTATTTTCTCCAGGAAATAACTACCTACAAAGATGGTCTGTAAATACATCAGAAGAAATTCCTAAAGAAGTGTTTTTGACATATAGAAGCCTATATTTATCAAATATTTTCTAGAATTTTCTTAATGAATTCTGAGCCTTTTTATATCTCAAAAATCCTTATTTTCCACAATGAAAAATTGATATTCTAGTGAAGATTTATGTAACAAAGTGAGTTCAAACTGAGAGTATCTGATCCTCTAAGATAATTTGCTCAAGTGCTGGCAACAGAAAAGCAACTTGATCCTTCAATTTAAATTATAAGAAATTGTAGATACTATATAAGTTAGTGGAAAGCTTAGGTGAATGTAGATCAGAAGTCACCATACGTAAAAGACTATGTTCACAGTCTGTTTCTTAGTTGACCAGCCAACAGGCATCTTAGGTTCACGTGCAAAGAATTAAAAAGTGCATTTTACATTTACAGTTTTGGCTTCATTTTTTTCAATTTCAGAAGGCCCAGGTAAGGTTTAACTTAGATGGGGTCTATTGATACTATAATTGTCTTAATGTTTCATTGTCCAATGCTATAATTCTTTATATTTTGAGGTAATTCTGGGCCTGATATTTCTGAATCTGTAAGGTTTTCAGTCTGTCAGTGGCTGATTTTCTTCTCTTGGGAAGATTCCTTGGGAGAGTTTTTTTCAAGGACAAGTTCCTGTAAACAACCAGAACATTTCTAGAGTAAACAATATTTCTTCTCGTAACAGTTCTCATAACAACCTCTCTCCCAGGTGTTGTTTCTGTTATTTAACCAATGGAGAGAGGTGTCCATTTTATGGACTGATAATATGCCTTTTTAGTGCAGCATGTTATAAAAAGGTTTGATAAATTGTAAATAAATCCTTCTGATCTTTCTTCTACCTTGAACTAGAGTCAGGCTCTTTATTTTGTGTCCAACAGCAACAGGTAATACCATAAATATACTGAGGAAAATGTAGGAAACAAGGATAAGAGAGGGAGGGAATGAAAAAGGGAAGACAGGAAGCCTCGAAGACTCTAATAAACCTTGCATTAGTTCTAAATTTGTTGTGGAAATCGTTACTTACCTAATTCACAGGTATTATTCAAGAACTCCTCTATTCTTATGTTCACCTAAGCCTTGGTCAGATCACACCCTTCAAGAGTGAATAAGTGCCTTCCTGGTTTTTGTGCCCTTCAGTGATTTCAATTTTTCTAGGTATTTGCTACTTCTATTGCATTTTGGCTGTGATTATTTCTTCTACTGCCTTTCCACTCACATTTTAACCAAGTGGTTTCTTGCTAGCTGGGTTGTCTCAGCACAGGCATTACTTTGGCTTCTATTCTGAAATGCAGTAATGTTAGAGTTATGCTGCAGTAAAAGTCATGTTGGAGTACATCAATTCTCTTCCTGGGCCCCTGGAGAAAGCTCCTGGTCACCTAGAGCTTGAGATTCACTTTAGGTGATAGCCAGTCGAAAGTTAATAATTCCATCATTTCATTCTACGATTCCTATCCTTTACGGCCTGTATGTTTTTTTCTTGACTTTTGAGGACTTGCAAATTAGTTGTACTCCGTTGTGTTAAGATCCTTCCAGGTTGCCTTCTCTTTTTCTGCCATAAGAGCTGGTTTTAGGTACCCTCCAAAGAGTCAGTAAAGACAGGCAAACAGCATGCAGTTAAAGCAGTTAAGATTTTTACTGATTAATTGTTGGAAATATTGTATTTGATACACCTGTTTTCCAAGCTTTAGCTGGAAATGCTCTGTCTTTTAGACTGATTCAAAAATCTTGAGGGTGTTCACATTCCTGTCCCTTGACAAAAAGAATTCTACAACCACAGATGATAAAACTAGAAAACGGTAATAAGCTCTATGTGTTTGTCTGTGAGAGGTTGGAGGCACTCAAAACTGTCCATAAGGGTCTTTGCTCCGCACTGATCACACTCAAGTGGAAGGCACCATCAGCACAATTAAACAGCAAGCAGAGGATTGCAAAGAGATTTGTGACACAGCAGAAAAGACCTTGCTACAAGGGTAACCAGTCAGCAACCTCACCAGGGTGAAGTGCTTTCTCACCAGGACCTGGTTCAGTGGGTGAAGAATACAACAAAGGGCAACACAAGATCAGGGCACCCACTTGTCCCACAGAAGGACCTGCACAAGCAGGACCCACTCCTGGGGTGGGGGTGAGATTCTGACCCTCACAGCTGGGTGAAACCTCGCTGGGGACAGGTGGGTCAGCATGAGGCTTCTTGGAATGAGATATAAATGGAATTTAGAAACCTGAAGGTATGCCTACGTGTCTAATATTGTGCATTTTGTTGTGTTTCTGATCCTGAGCATAGTGTTTACTGATTAATTACATGCCACTAGTAAATCCATAAATTGCTTTGATCCTGATTTGATTTAAAGTGTGTGAATGGATCAGTTTTCCCCAGGGTCAACAATTAATCCAGTAAAAAACAAGCAGCGCTGCTCCAGACTTCTAAGCAGGCTAGATCAGTGAGAGGGTTTACTGAATCATCTGTGGGAAAAAGAGAGAGAAAATAAGTTGTTCTAATGATGAGACCGGTATAGTTCCACATAGTTTATAATTCTCATTCAATGACAAAAAATAAATATTTTCATACTTATATTCCATGAAAGATAATTCATGCTGAAGCAGTTTTTTCTTTCAAGAAGTTTTACATATTTTTCATAAGCAAATTGTAGATAAAAGTCTATACTATTGAAATTTTATTCTAAGTTTTAAGATAAAAGTGCTTTCACAGCTTCTTTGCTAAGGTTTCTTAATCTGTTTTTAAAATGCAAGTTTGGCAAGAATCTGCTATTTCATCCTCTATGGACTATTTCAGTGATTAAGCACTAAGAAAAAGACCACCTTCACTCCAGAAAAAAAAAAATTTCCATTTATAAGAGATCTGGAGTACCCTGGAGCTTACTTAATAAAATATTATAGCTAAGACAGTGTAATAATATATCATAAAGATGAAGTAGAGATAGCCATCCCTAGTATCCTCCACAGTAGCATTTTTACTGTTTATATTGTTTGCAGGTTTATTAAAGTTCCTTAAAATCTTTGCTTTGACATGTTATTTGATGTACCATCCTGAAAAAGCCCACAAAAAAAGAGAGTTATTTCAGAATTTGTGGTAAAATATTTCTATAGTAATTAAAAATGAAGATATATAAGGTGGAATAGTTTGGGGAAATTATGGTGATGATCTGGTTCAAAGTCTTTGTAAACATTTTTATCTCTGTCTTGTGGATATTTGTAACGTGTATTTCTCTTATAAGTGAATATTGCTTTTTGGACACCGTATCTTCAGCAGAGCCACATGTATCTCAAAATAGTTGTTCGGGTTTTTTCTTCATACTTGACTCAATTAAGTGTTAAAATTTGGTTCAGATGGTAATAGTATCTTTTTTTATGGACATTTACTAGACTACAGCTTAAAATTTTTGTCTGCTGACTGTCTAGTGACAGCCTATAATACATTATAAATATGTATCCTCAATAGGTAAAATGCATAAGCACACATAAACAGAGGCACAGCAAGAAAAAAAATCACAGTCTCTCAATAAATGTGTTTTAAGAAAAATATTAGATATTTGATCATGTCTTTACTAGGGAAGTGTTAGGCTCAATTTTTCTCATTTTCTAAAAGTACATGGTTTTATTTATGTTTCCACATAATGAAAAAATTAAAGTCAAATTTTGTCTGTGTATGAAAGTTTGCTGAATCAGTGGGAAAACACTTGTTTGAAGAAAAGTTCAGCTAAAAAATTAATATCCAGTATTGTTGGTGTTACTCTAGCAGAAAAGGCAAATGAGATAAAATCAGTATTATTTTAACAAGTAGTGTGACAGGTGGGTGCAGATACAGGTGAAAGCTTACTAGTGGTTTTAGAAGCGCTAGACATAAAGATTCAAAAGTAAATGGTGACAAATTTTATCTTTTCACTGCTTGTAAACAACACTATAGTGGATTTTCCTGCTATATGTTTCTCCAACACATCCTCAGTTTGTTATATAAAATGCATATCAGCAGTGGTGCAAATTGACTGGAAAACAGAGACTCAAAGAAATTACAAGGGTCTGTGTGGGTTCCTGGGCATCAGATAGAGGAGTATCTTACTACAAGTAATGCAGTGCAGCATGCTGAGTTTGTGTGACTTGCTGCAGGGTAGTTAGGGTTCATAAAATCAAGCCGTCTACATGGCTACAGATCTTCTATAATGTAACATTTATTTTTCTTTGCCATGGGCAATAGATTTTCTATTACTGAATGTGAACTAATGAACTGGCAGGCCAAGTTCAAGTTATCAACACCTATTGAATGTGTTTCCATGCTGTAATAGACAGGGCAGCTCAGATGGCAGTGTTCTACCTGCATCTGACACAGTGGAATTTTGGCCCCTAGAATGCTATCTTTGTGCTGCTCACTGATGCTGCATCTCTTCTTTTGAAGTACATTATAAACCTTCCCATCATACAAATCTTCTCAGCCCATACAGGGATAGCTTCTTAACAAACTCAGGGGCATTACACAGCAATCCAGGAAATAATTTCTCAAGTAATCTTGTCAGAGAAATTTATAGCCTGCCTTTCCACAAGCAGAAGATGGGTATTACCACCAAAGCCAGTAGTCTGTGTGCACCCTACCACTCTGAACTTTACAGAGACCTTTGTGCCAAAATAAAATGAGTCAAAAAGGACATAAAATCCCACCCTTCTGATCAGTCAGCATCTGCTGCTAAAATCATGCAACAGGGTCTCCTGTAACAGTTAGGGACGCTTCTGTTGGTCTAGTTCTTGTTAGGGGAAAAAGGAGGAAGATGTGTACATTGGGGTCTGTTTTACAGAACATGGAAAAATCTGGGGCAGGGATATATGAAGGACCTACCCAGTTCATGGAGCAAAAACAAGTGGAATGGAAAAGAGCATGGAGCTATTATGGTGATGTGACTTGTTATTGTTCATGTGCATAGAAACACATTGTTTTTTATATATCCTGTGTAATAAATTGCCATAGGTTCCACTTATATATCATACTAAGAAAGAGAACCCAGTTTCCTTAAATTACATTTGATTAATGCTTTTGCTGGCTACATACAAGCTAATAAAAGTTAATGTTGGAAGATGAAATGGCTCAGGAATATAATTGCATTTATTAAGAGACATTATTAGGTAAAATTCAGATAGTGGCAGGTTTTTTATCATGTTACTTACATATCTGAAGAAATCAAAAAAACACCAGGATTAAATAGATTTATCTCATTCAGTCCTGCTTGCAGTCTCAGACAGTAGCCATTACAGACGGGGAGCACTGCATGCCAAGACAGTTGGTCTACCATAGCCTTGAAATATGAGAAGGAAAGCTTTCTAAAGTTTCTGTATTTTAATCATCTGAAATAGAACTAAAAACCTTAATTGTCCTCATTTGCTATATTGGGCTTTGTTGACCAAAAGCTTTTCAGCAGTTAGTGCTCTACATCCTGCAGCTACTTTCAGTGTCCTCCATGGCACAAACTTCATCTCTATCTATTATATATGAGCCAAGCGACAAAAAGGAATCCACATTGTTCCAAATGATGCATATGAGCTGGCAAAGTTATGTGGCAGATTTTATTCAGCTACATGAAATGTGGAAAATGTGGCCCTTCCAGGTCTCCTCATTAGCCCAGTATCATAACTTTAATTGTAGAGTATAGGAGAGGAAAGCCTGGTAGGAGGACGAAATAAACCATTTCTTCTTCAAGTCTCAAAACAGTCTCCTGTAGTACTGGTTCAGGGTCAGTTAATTCATCTAGTTATAGTGATGGTCTTTCATGAGTTAACAATTGAACAATACAAATGAAAAGCCATATGTAATTCTAATTTCATTTAAATGACATTATTCAGATGAGGACATTGGAGTCTGATGTCCTGTGATGAAGTGGGGCATCCTAATCGTTACCAAGGTCTGGGCACATCCAATTTCTGGACAGCATTGTATGCATTATCTTTGCCCCTTTCAGTATTTTGAGAATGTATTAAATGTCTCTGCAGCAGTTTAGCTGCAGAAATTTACTTTGAAGTATTATGCAAGGGGAATGTAGAAATCTACAGTGTTATTCCATTGTTATGGATCTCTTTAGTTTTAAGTGCTTTGGGAATATACAGGATTTTGGGAACATACAGATAAACATTGAGATGTGTGCTCTCTTTCATGCATGTATACTTGTTTGCTGTATAATTTCACTATGAAAAACAAATTGTATGTGCCAATATTTTTTTAGATGATACATATGGTAAACAGAGTGAAGTTTAATTTTTTTTTTTTACCCCTAGCTTTATTTTCCACTGTTCTAGAGAAATTAAACATAACGGCCTTGACCTGTGTATTCATTTCCTTATGAGTTTGCTTGGGGCTTTATTTCAAATTAATGGAAAGCACTGGCGAAAAGGGTTTGGGGGTTTTTTGTTTGTTTGTTTCCTGGTTTTGATATTTTTTGTGTATTTGGTTGGTTGGTTGGTTTGCTTTTTTGGAGGGTGGGTTCATCTGTTTTGGGGGTTTGTTTTGGGTTTTTTATTTGGTTTTTTTTTTTTTTAGTGGAGTTTGGGCATTTTTTTGGTTGGTATTTTGGTTTGGTTTGGATTAGGGGTTTTTTTGTGGATTTTCTTTGTTTGTTTGGGGGTTTTTTTGTGGTTTTGGTTTTGGTTTTTTTTTTCCCCTCAAGTTAGAAAGGTAAATACTTGGCTTGATTGACGTGTTTGGTTTTTTTGGGGGGGTTTTTTTTTGGTGTTTTGTTTTTGTTTGTTTGTTTTTTGTTTTTGTTTGTTTGGTTTTTTTTTTTTTTATGCAAAATGCAGGCAGATTCTCCTTTCAACTCTCATACAGAGGTAAAATAGTGTCAGGAAACACTAACATATACCTGACTCCCAGCAAATTAATGCACCAGTTCTTTGAAACAGCCATTGCATTTTTACCCACAGGTATGAGAACACTCACGATAAAATCTTGAAAAAGGACATCCATTTTTTCATTAGAAAATGTTTTGGTTTCTGTATGGAAGAAGAAAGTTAACTTAGATAAAAAACACACTATATAAGATTTAAAAATTCCATTTACAGTGTTCTCTAAGCCAATAAAAACAAAACCTCTTACCAAAATGCATACCTATTAAAATATAGGTCCCAATACTAAAAAATAACAGTCTTTCATTCACAAGGAGAAAATTAACACGTTTTCAGTTTTATGAAGCACCATGAGATATTGTGCGTGACTTTTTATGTTCTGTGCAACAAAGAACTTTGGGTTGCATTCTTCTTCTAAAAACTAAAATAAAGCTATTAAATAAAAATTTCTCTGTCCTAAATTTTTCTCCTTCACATGATACCTTTTTGCTCATCTCACTGTGGGAAATAAAGAAAAGCTCTTAGTTCATTGGAATAGAAAATAAACAAATATGAAGGCATAATCCTACCTTCATTGTAGCCTTGGGACCTATTCAATATTTGAATAAATATTTCATTTGCTACCAGGACCCTAAAGTAGAGTTACTTGCAGATGTTCTTCCAAATACAACCCAAAAGCTCTTTAAGGTAATATTACCTGGCAGGCTTTTTCTATGCCCAAATTCTGAGTGCACCTATCCTGTTCAAAGTAGATTAATCAGCTTAAAAACATCCTATGAAGAGATATTATTTTTTTTTCAGGTTTCGGATGCATGATTCAAGCAGTCCCAATTTGATTCTGAATATGATTCAGCTGGAGAATTAGAGGGAATAATGAAATGCCACTATACCAATGAGACAAGGGAAAAAGGATCAATCAAAATAGGACCTTTAATAGCTATGAAATATGACACAAATATGAACTCTGAAATAGATTTAGCTCTTAAATTACTGAGAGAAAATGGCTGATTTTCAGTTTGATAATCATTTCATTTTTCCTGACATACATATTTGATAAACTTACTAAATCTGAGAATCTCCAACAGTATCTCGAGGGAACTGCTAGGCCAACAAAGTCCTGCTTCAAATTAGGGAAATGAAAATATGATGGAGTTGGAGGCAAATTTAAAATTCATTTGATGAGCATTCCATGAAAATATTGACTATAGAAAACAAATGGTTGTAGAATCATTATGCATTTATTGAGATGCACCTAAAAATAATAAAAAACAAAAGAGCAAAACTCTATGCACAATAACTTTTAATGCTATAAGAGGAACAACATCTTCATTTCGCTGAAGTGTTTAGCTAGGTCAAAAACAGAGTGATGTTTATTTTTAAATAACAAAGGAACAGAAACAAGCACATTTAAAAATGTTTTTAAAATTCAGGGTTCACATTCAGTTAGTGTCAGATTTACTTCTGTTACATTTTTGCCTCCTTTTTACTGTGAGAGTTCGGGCTTTGTATAGAAGAGGGAGCTCCTGTCCAAAACTACTTGCAGTCAATGGCTGCAACGAAATCCTAATGACAGGTAATTGTGATTTGTTCTATAAGCTTCAATCATTGCATAGCAATTACTCATCCACCAGCAAATATTTGACAAGCACCTCTCCATCATGGCAGTATAGGAATGACTCTGCTGTTCCTGTGAAAACATGATTTCATCTTCATGATATCTCAGTGATTCTTCATATTTTAGCAACTTCTGAATTAAAATGTAATTGCAAGAAGTACAACACAGACATATTTTTGTTCAGCTGGCATACACAGAAACTCAGATTGTGAATCAAAAGTTGTCTTGGTCCTTGTGTCTTTCTCTATGAATCCATCAATAATTATTATTATAGTTTCATTCATTTATACCAGAGCAGTTGATTTTTATGCAGATCCTACAGATGAAAATAAATTGTTGTCTACAGTGATCCACTTCCCTTATCAATCTTCACTGCTGCTGCAATAACTAAACAGTGAAAATACTCCTTTACTAATGAGGCTGACATTTAATCATGATGTAGTAAGCTAAGTTCAAAACAAGCCATCTTTCTTAATTTCCAGGAATTTTCTGACTAATATTGCTAGAATGATCTGTGTAATACCAAGATATTTAAGTGGAGAAATATAGACAAGGACCAAATCAATTAACAATTCTGCTAATGGTTAATTTGAGGACAACTCTTATTCATTTCTTTAAAAACTGTATATTGTTACCGAGTGTATTAAAAAGCAAACAACAATAAAAATGATGATTCTTGCTATTATTTTAAGAGAAATATACATGACAGTACATAAATGTTTTATTTACTTAAGGATAATTTTTTGCAATCACTTTTTGCTACATCATGTGGATTCTTTAAATAAAATCTCAATTAAAATTATAGCTTATCATGTTAAAAAAAAAAAGCTAGCTATGTAATTATCAAATTAAAAATTTGAGATTCACTGGATCTGGTCTGAAGTCAAAATATAGCAAAGATGGAAATTACCCCCCTGAGTAGAATACATCAAGATACTTAGAGTGTTTGTTCTACAAGGATGATTATACACAGGATACTTGTAACTTGGGTTTTTTTCTGTTATAAAGACAAATAGTAAAACATTAAGAAGTATTTTAAATCTTATATAATGCCAGGAAAATATCCAAAGTTTTTGGTTTGGCTTGGGTTGGAGTAAGATACACAATAAACACATATGAATTGGAGTAAGATTTTCCTAAGGGACCAAAAGATCACTTACTCTGCTGTTAAAGAAGTGGATGTTATACATTGTGCCGAACTTGCATGCAGTGATTGTCCCTTCCGGATCTGAACATCATTGATGTAAAATGAAATTGGGGAGTATGGGATGGAGGAAGCAATGAATGAAGCAAAAGGGTTTTTGAAGCTCAGCCTGACTAGGAAGATAAATCAAGCAGAACTGTTGAGCTTCATGCATAATCATTCTCTGCTCTTCTGCCCATTTCTTCTCCATCTAATCCAGCAAGCTATCTATAGTTTGTACCTGTAAACTGTCAGCTACTTTCAAGTTGGGTTCCAAAAATCCAAATATGATAGCTTCTGTGTCAGAAGTTTCAGCCTACTTCAGTAGTAAAATAATGCAAACTATACTCTTTTCTCTCTGGAGTAACACCTATCTCTTGGCTGTGCCAAACAATGAGAAGTGAAACAAAAAGGAAACATTATATTTACCTTAGAACTAAATTTCTGTCCTGAATTCCTTCAACACCCAAAACCCAGGGACACTCCACAGAGGTGGTAGTTTTTGATAGCTAAGTAATAGTTGTATTTATGCATTTTTTACCTGGACCTTTTGCATGTCTGACACCTTCAGAGGAATATCGCGGGAGTTCTTAGGTAGGATTACATGCCTATGATATGCATGTCTGCAAGTGAGCTAATTCTATAAAATCCCTTCTTAGTCATCATAGAGAAGCACACACTACTTGAGTTCAACTCACCTGTCTTGAAGGATCAGATATGATAGTATTCCTTAATGACTACAAAAAAAAAAAAAAAAAAAAAGTTAAAAAATGCAGTTGGGTTTTTCTAGAACTTAGATTAAGAGAAATAAGTATGTAGAGCAAAAGACTTGAACAAATAAAACATTGGACAAAATACTGCTGTTAAAAGGCATGCTCCTTTCTGATAGTTTTGCTCCTTTTGATTGTCTTGTATTTTCACCAAAATAGCATTATGCCTATGTCTAACAGATTTTACAGAGTGTTGTTTAAATAGTTGATGTGATAAATCTTAGAAACACAGGGCACAAAGAAAAATCAGTTCTAATTACCTGCTTTGCTAGGATTTCTAGGTCTGGGAACTGAAATCAGTAACTGCTCTTATGACTCTGCTTTTTGATTCAGGAAATAAGCTGCACTGTGAAGTGATGCTAAACAGACAATTAAATTGCATACATAAGGTAAAGCATAAACCACCTTAGGTTTGTCTGCATGAAGTTATATTAATTTTGCTGAAATTTTGCCTTTAACTAAGGTTTATCTTGTGCTGTCAGAGCCTAAGGCACAATCTAGAAAGTGGGAGGAATTGTTTCTCTCATTGGATGGTGTGGGTGATATTGCTTTACACCTCCTACTTGGCAGCCTGCCAGATGCCAGTGTCTCAGCCAAGGATGTGCTTCTTCATGGTCCTTCTAATGTTCCTGAGCAGAGGCTAGTAGCTAGTTTTAACTTCCCAGTTAGTACTAAAACATCTCATTTTTGCATTGGGCAAAACATATTAATTATTTATGACACGTTATTTATCACATATTTGAAATAGTCTTTATTTACTTAATTTACTTAACTGATGTAAACACAGCCAGAAATAAATCTGTTAAGTGCAAGCCTGTAACTCTACATGCTATCTGTGTCTCAACATTCAAAAATATTTACCCTCAGTTCAGTGTCCACTACGCTTTCTAGTTGAAGAAAGGGAAAAGCAGACATTGACATTTCATCTATTGGTTGGCAATAAACTTATTTCTCTCAGTCCACTAACTGTCATCTGCCCTTCATGTGGGCACCAGCAGTGCAGCTGTGAGCAGACTGAGTATAAAGAAGGATTACAGAGCTCTGGGAGTGGCAGTGAGGGATTTTGGAGCACAGGTTAGTTTTTCCTCCCAAAGAGAAAGTGTTTGAAAATCACAGAATCAACAAATGGTTACAGACCTGGAGCCACAGCCAAGGATTTTTCTACTTAGACTGTGCCACTCACTTTGAAAAATGTGGTCTACTGGGAGCTGGTGGAGTCCATCTGTCAGAGAAGGAGAGGAACATCCTCAGTGATAGGCTTGCCAAGATGATGGAGAAGGCTTCAAACTCAATTGGCCAGGGAAGTAATAATGTCCTGCTCCTCAGTCTATCCTGCTCCTACCAGCTGGATGTCAGGGCCAACCATAGATGGACAGAGGTTGTAGAGAGAGGTCACAGGTCAGCAGAAAAGCACCTGAAGAGCAGTAAAAAGGAATTACTGCCACTAAGTCACTGGAGCCCACTGGGCTTTACTGAAGCCCAAATTTAAATGCCTTTATGCAAAGCACATAGCAAAATCCAGAAATTTGAGATAGGAATGCCTGCAGGACTTTCACCTTATTAATGTCATGGAGACATGGTGAGATTGTTCCTCTGATAGATTATTAGAGCAGAGGTAACAGAGGTGAGGAGGTGATGTTGCCCTCTGTATCCATGAGCAGCTGGAGTGCAAGGAGCTCTACCCGTGTATGGAAGAGGAATTGGCCAAGAGTTTATGGGTCAGGAATAAAAGGATAGCAGGGACAGGCAATGTTATAGTGGGGGTCTGCTACAGGAACACATGGTAAATATTAAAGGTGATTGGTAAGAGCCAACATGACTTCGCTAGGGGCAAATAGCTCCTGAAAAGTTTGGTCACCTACTATGATGGAGTTATGGCATTGGTAGATAAGGGAAGTGCAACTGACATCATCTCCCTGGATTTATGCAAAACATTTGATACTGTCCAGCATAACAGCCTTGTCTTTTAACTGTAGAAACATCAATTTGATGGGTGGACTCTACACAGAGTAATTTGTTTAGTTCTGGGGCCCCAAACATAGGAAGAACACAGACCTGTTGAAGTGAGTACAGAGGGGGCCACAAAGATGACCAGAGAGCTGGAGCACCCCTCATATAAGGACAGGCTGAAAAATCTGGGGTTGCTCACTCTGGAGATGAGAAGGCTGTGGGGTGGCCTCACTGCAGCCTTCCAGCACTTAAAAGGGCCAACAAGAGAGCTAGGGAGGGACTTTTGATAAGGGTGTATAGTAGTAGACAAGGGGGAATGGTTTATGTTGAAAGAGGCTGGGTTTATATTAAAAACTGTTAGAAGAAATTCTTCACTATGAGTGTGTTGAGACACTGGAACAGGTTGCCCATGTGGATGTCCCATCCCTGGAAGTGTTCTAGGCCAGGTTGGATGGGGCTTTAAGCAACCTGGTTTAGTGTAAGGAGTCCCTACCCACCCAGGATGGCTGGAACTAGCTAATTTATAAGGTCTTATGCTTCTATGTCTTTTTAAAGAGAATTTTGATAGGTTAAAACAAAAAAGTATCCAAACATTTTTAATGAAGACTTACCTCCGAAAGAACTAGTCTTTGATTAGATCAAGTGATTATCTTTTGAATATTGAAATATTCCGATCTGAGGGGGTTCTAGTAGAGCTGTTTTCTTGTTTATATAATGTTCTTTTCTCCTTGTCACACAGAAGAAAGATTTTCTGTGCTTGTGAACATGACTGACTTTACTTACAATATAGGATATGAAGAGACTGAGGACAGAATTCTGCAGTTTCTTGAAGCAGAAAAAAAGAATGTAGGATTCCACTAGGAATTATGCAGTGGGAAATTCAGGTCTGATCTGCTTTCCAGAGCTCCACAGCTCTGAAGGTAAAGATCAGGGGGCTCTCAGTGGTGGCCTACAAGGGTGCCTTGGACTGAGTTCAACTTCCTACTACTCACTTTGAAATAGATGATGGTGCTTCATTGCTGCAGAGCTTTGGTAACTTGGAGAGAGGAATCCTTCAATTTCAGCTTTGTTTTTTTTATCTGTCTTTTCACCAAAGCCAACATATATGCAAGAATCCTTGCATAGCAGCAGAATCCCTGCCCTCAAAAAAAAAAAAAAAAAAAAAAAATTTACATGTTCTGTTGATGGCATATGTGTTAAAAAGATAAAAAAATACTTCCCCAAAATAATACAGCAGATACAATTTCTAATTTTGATTGCATTAGGGATATCTGTGTACTCATTTATGAGACAAAAAAAAAAGAGAAAAATGAAAACAAATAAAAGGGATAATTTTTAGACATAAACTTGTGGGCACATTGGTTTGGGATTATATATATATATATAAAGCCTGATTTTACCTTTTGTGGCAATAAAAGAATTTGCAAGTAATCTAGAAATCATTTAACACAGTAGTTTGACAAGAACTGAGACAGACACAGAAAAATAATAGTTTCAAATAATAAATCTCTAAGATTTCAGAATAAGAACAAAGTTTCAAAACCTCTGAGATTACTTTTGATCAGTAATTTCATCAAGCCCAAGCTTGTCAGTTCTTTCAGATAATTATAATATTGTAAAGTTCTCAGTTTAAAAGACCAATTTCTGATTGCATTTGACAGTTTTTCTTATCCCTGAAAAAAAAAATCTGCCTTGTATATGCTTTCATTCAATACCAAATCAGATGTAGGGTTCCCAGTTTTCTTGTGCCTGCAACTCTAAGCTTGATGAAAATCACCTTTGTTATTCTGGAATGCTTCATTTTACAAAAAAAAAAAAAAAAACAACAAAACTGTACACTTTAACATTTCAGAGTTGGGCCTCTAAATCTGGAAATTAATGTTCTTGCACTATTAAAACTGCTTAATATATGGCTTTTTGTTTTTAATCTGCATATGAGAGAAGCTGTTAACTCTCTCTGCAAGCATATTTGTGTTCTCTCCTTTCGGTAACTGCCAATTGTGGATGTTAACCTCCAGATTCTTACACAAAGAGACTGTAATTGCCTTTATTACCATATTATAGAAAATTCTTCCAAGTCAGTAAACATTAAAAAAACCCAACTATCATTCATTGAACTGGGACTGAATAAATCTTAAAATTATTTTTATACATCTTTTTATTTTTTACAAGCAAAAGGATGGAAGAGGATACTGTGATTCTGCCTGAGGATATTTAGATTAAGAGTACAAGCAGTGTAACAAGAATATTCAATTATGAGGCTAGATTAGGTCTCTTTGACAAGGGAAAATAGTGGTAGGCCCAAAAGAAACTATGATGAGCAATCCAAACTGGGCATATTTTCAAGCAGAGAATGCTTGCATATGAAGGGGAACACAAAACTAAGCCCTCAGTTTTCTGTGGTCATTCATCATTAACAGAGACGTAAAATTACATCTCAGGGAACCGATTTCACAGTCTTTCTGCAGAGTCACAAACTACAAGTCTGGAGGAGTCGTACGGTCACAAGTGCAAACAGAGCTCATGGGACCTCAGTCCACTACTATCAGGCCCACTGAACTTGCACTTGGAAACCAAACTGAATAAAACAAGTTCCCAAGAATTCTAAAATCTTATTACCCATTTTTAACAAAAACATTAAACAACCACTAAAATTTCTACTAGAAATTTACCATATCTCAAAAAAAGTATTTTCAATTCTTTGTAAGAATCTACCCAATTATCACTACCAAGCATTGCATATTAAACTACAAATCAGGGGTGATTAATTAACTACTTAATTACAATGTAATAAACTACACAGATTTTGTGGTGAATTTTGTTGAATTGGTATTAAAATAATGTTTTACAGTCCATTCATCATTTTGGATCCTTGTTTTTGAATTACCTCCAACTTTTTTTCATTATCCTTTTAAAACCATTTGCAAAATGTTCTTAGTACCACTAAAAATAAATTGAAAAAATAACTGATCCATGTTTAATTAATATTTCCCTTGTTCAGGTATCCAAGGACTGTGACAGTCTTTTTGGTAATGGTACCACACAAGAACCTATATTCCAATAATCACATTCATGACTCTACATTACATATAATTATAGTGAGCATCTCAAAGGCAAACTTATACAAATATGAACTAGAAAAAAATGCCATATACATTTATATTCTGTTTTACTGAGTAATTATATCCCTAATGTGAGAAGACTTATAAATATTATGTGGACCTCATAATTTTTGTTATATCATTGAAAAAAAAAGTAATATCAAAGTAGCTGAGCAAGCTCTGTTGCCTGGCATAAATTATATTAACCTTTTTCAGAATCATAGACTAACAACATTACCAACCTGGATTAGAAAATAATGTTCCTTTGAAAATTTTATTTGATAATCTATCCTTAGGTTATATTTCCAAAATAGTGTAATCCAGTATTAAAACTGGCATTAAATAAATATTAAATCCCTTCAACATTTACTCCAGAAAGTTATAAGACAAGGCTGGGCAGTACTTCTTCTAAAGGAAGCGCCTAATTTCATCTAAAAGAGTGTTAGCAATATTTAGCAAATATCTTGGATGGAAACTCAGGAGTGAACAATAATAGATAAAGTGAGAAATTCAATAACAGAATCTTACAGTTGGGGGGAGAAACTGGGAGAAAAAAATCCAAACATACTCTGACCAAACGTTGATTTTGCTTGTAGCATAGTATATAATCAGAAGGGAACTCTGGATCATAAGCCAACTAGTGATAGTACATAGTTCAATTGACATTTTTACACAAAGATGCTCAAGAAGTTTACGTTTTGGGTATATTACTGCTGCTGTTACTCATGCTCATATTTCAGACTTTTGGTATTGTATTTTTGAGACCAAAAACTGCAGATACAAAAACAAATTAAATTCTGTGAAGAGGAATTCCCTGGCTCTTTTACAACTCAAAACTCTGAATTCTCAATGAGAAGATCATTGAATAAAAAGGGTGTTTATGCAACATCAAGGTGATACACAAAAGCAAGGGAAAAAAGGAATAAAAACCACCATAGTGCATTCTTTCTTACTTATTATTCAGGTACTTAACACTCAAACACTTCTTCTATTAGTTGGAATAGTGACAGTGGCTTCAGTCAGCCTTCCAGGTCTTTCTGGGGAGACAAAAAGAGGGAAAGAATGTTTTGGCATTCTTACACATTTATTCATAATTTGCACTTCATTCCAATCCTGTTCACCTGTTTACTTCAAATATGATGAATTCGGGTAGTGACTGTGGTTGGAAAGGGTTTTAGAAATTACTCTTTCTTTAGTATAAAGACTTCAGGTGGTAGAGAATTTAAAGCATCCTGTGCTATCTTATCCCTATATAAATTTACATTCTCTTCATTGATTTTTAAGATTCATGTGTGCAATAGATTTGAAAATCCTTTAATAGTCAGTATCAGCGATGTTGAATATTGCCCAAAATCATAAATATTTTGATGTTTAAGTGTATAGCTGAGACAGGCTAAAAAAATGAAGGGTTTAAAAAGTATATCATAGTTTAAAAAGTACATCATAGTTTAAAAAGTATATCAAGGTTTAAGGTTTTTTTTCATTCAAATACAGAAATCAGATTCTTCAATTGACAAAATATACATCCATGAAAATGAATTTTTTTAGGAGTATCCATATCTCTCATTAAAGTTACTATATTGTAGAATCTTTATTGTCAGGGAAAATGAATGGCAGATACAGAGAAGAATCCAAAGAACAATTTGTAATATCACACTCCTATCATGTTTTTTTTCAAACTGCAATGAATTGTAAAGGGACTGAAATATTTTTGCATACTACGATAGATTCCTACATATAAAGGACACAAATATTCTTCTTTCTTCTTGCTTTTATTTTGTTATTTATAGAATAGAGTTCTCATAGGCAGAAAAAAACCCTTCTAAGGTTCCTATTTGATCCTGGAGTCCCAATAGATCGTGTACATGGCTTTCTGCAGGCCTTGGCCATGTGTTATCTTCCACTGTAGATTTTATAGGGATGCAGAAAAGATTGCAGTATATTCATTTTTTAATTCTTAACTGAACTAGCTGTTATAAAACCAGGATTCCAAGCACACACAGATCTCTGAAAGCTGCACAGTTTCAGAATTCATAGGCTCAAGAAAAATATATCTAGAACTACGTGTGGGCTCCTGGAAAATGAATGACCTGACAGAGATGCTAAGAAAGTGTGGTTCAAGAAATATTTTATGAAAAGAGACCTCTGATTTTAATGTCTTCAATGTATTGATCTCAAATTTTTAGCCAAGTTTTTCAGAATATCCTAAAGTCCTCTGCATAGATTGCTTGGATAACACCAACAGAATATTTTCTGAAGAAGCAAAAATTTCCCAGAAAATGTGCTGTTCAAAGTTTTTTTTGTGTCCTAACAGAAAGATGTCCAGCTGACTAATGAAAATCACCTCCATGAAATCAATATGCTTGTGCTGGTTTTGAGTAAGCAAGGAATCTGTGTAATAATTTTCAAATAGAACTTCTCCAAGAAATTTTCAAATGCTGTGTTGCTATATAATTTATTCTGCTTTGTAAGGATTTTTATGCAGTAAATTATGAAGGAGTGAAGGTAGGTGTGCTGTGGCATTAGCATTCTGTTCATAAAAACAGTGGTAGGCTGTTAAATGCTAATGTGTGCTGTAGAAGATCCTAAGAAAGATTTAAAATGAAATCAATTTATGTCAATAACATATTGCTTCTGTCTGCTGCTAAATTCTCTTCTTGAGACTGAGCACCAGTGTATGTGAACTTTGCACTGATTTGAACTTGGAGATCAGCCCCAGGAAAGTTTAACCTCTTTTTATTTAGTTTTTGCCTGGTTTATTTTAAAGTCATTGCTGTCTCAGCATCTTAGATCTTGGAAGCTGTCTCTATGAAGAGATGAGATGGTGTATGCTAGTGATGACATGAGTGTTTAATCAGAGAGAAAGTGAGAGACAGGAAAGCACTAGCAGATTTGTTGCTATTATAAAGGTTTCTGGAGTGTGGAGGTGTTGTTTTTTTGGGTTTTTTTTTTTTTTTTGAGTAGGTTTTTTTGTTGTTTGGGGGTTTTTTTTGCTTGTTTGGTTTTTTTGTGGTTTTGTTTGGATTTTCGTTGTGTTGTTTTGGGGTTTTTTTTTGAGTCTTACAGTAGACTATGAGTAGGTGGGAAGGACTGTGCAACCAATTCTCTGTAAAAAAGTGTAGACTGGGATGTAGGTATGATTTTCCTGATATCCAAACAAACTGTTCTGGTAAGATAAATAGCAAAGTTATTTAATGACTCAGTTCATAAGATTTTGACGAGGAATAAGGAAGAATTTCTTTATTTGTGTTACTTTTCATTTTCCACTTCACACATTTAAACAAGAATAATTATGCCTTACCTGCCTTCCAGGAGGAAACCCAAAGAAATATCCATCAAGTCAGAAATAGAACAAAGTAACTGTGAAAATGTGGTGCCTTTATTCTTGCATTTTCTCAGCTGGCCATTGTTTTCTGACATGATACAGTAAAATGATTCTTTTAAAGATAGCACATAAAAAAAGAGCATAACCATATTAGATTTTTAATTATTTCAAGGACTGTAGAATTTAGAAAGATTTTACGTACATATTTCAGAGAATGTACACAAGGTTGGTTGGGTGGCAGGACAGAAAAATGGAATAGATGATATTGTTTTAGAGACCAATGGAATAACAAGGAATCTCTAATGTAAACCAGAGTAGTCAATACCTCTGTCATAGAATCCTATTGAGCCAGTTAAATAAGGCCTCTCAAACAAAGCTACACAGAAGATACTACAGAATTGGAGGTGGTTGCTTTTTTGGAATTCATGTAAAAGTCTCGAGTTGCTGCTAGCAGTTTATGATGCCATGATGACAAGAATGTTTCAAACTGCAGGATAAATTGATAAAGAAGGAAATCATGAGTCTGAATCAACTGATATATTTAAACTGAATTAATTTGAAATGCCTTCTTCTGTTAATTTTAATGCTACTGAAAATCAAAAACTGAAAACTGACTTAGTGTTCTGAATCCCAAGCGTGTTTATGTGGATTTCCAAACCAGAATTTATTCTGGTAAATGATGCTAGATTCAAAAAAGTTTGATCTATAAATCCTGACTTTTTTCCTAAAATACGTATTTGTTGTCCTTAGACAACATCTGGTCTCATAACACTTCATCATATAAATTCTACAGCTAACAGGTTCAAAAGCAGAATGCCAGTTAGATTTTATTAGCTACACTTGGAAGGGTATGATGAATCATTCACAGGTATCAAACTGTTGTAAAGATCATATTCTATTATTTCAACAATCTCGTTATAATGCAATGACCCTAAATATGCTAGACTTAACAAACAACTGCTTTTATGAATGATTATTAAGTAGATTGTTTATAACATTATTTTCAGATATGACAGCTTGAGGAAACAATGAAATGTTGCTGCATAATCTGTTCTCTGCCTCACAGGTATTTCCTGATAGAAATGATCATGAGAAATGTGAAGTTTTTGAAATTATGTTATATGCAGGAAGCAGGAAGGCCCTTTAATTATGCCCTTAAGTACAGAATATTTGCTTAATTGCTTAGTAGCCCTTGTATCCTAGAAAATTTAATTATGTGATGATTAACTATTCATTATATTATTTTCCTGTTGTTATTCAGTACAAGCTGCACATTAACTTTTAAAGTCTTTATCATGTTAGGAATTAAGCAACCCCAATTCTCATCAACTCACAGACTGAGTGTGATACTACAATAACTTATCTACTTCCTTTGTTCAATTAATAATACCTGATTCATCAGGCAAATCAGAATTGCCCATGGAAAAAGTCTGGCATTTTAAGCAGTGGCCGCCAATCCTGTTTCCTGCATCAAACCTCTGATCTGTTAAGTAACATGCTGGGTTTCCCTGGCCCAACTAAATTAGTCTGGAAAGCTGTGATATGATACAAGCTGCTCAAGATGGGGCTCCAGAAGAGAATGTGTGGAGTTTAGAAGCCCTTAGCCTCCATCTGAATGTGAATGTCTGAGCTCAAAAACCAGAGGAAAAGGTGCTGTTCTTTTTTTGCAATTAGCTGTTGGGGTCCCACTACTTGGGACATTGGCATCTCAGCCAGTTATTCACCTCTGTCCTGAAGTAATCCCAAATGACTTTCCACTTCTCTGGAGAACATGTTGGTCATGAAGAATGCCCCATTGTGAAGGAAGCCCTCTACATCTCCTTTGAAGCTGTGCTGCTTGCCACTGTGAACTCCAGGAAGAACTCAAGGGCAGTGATCAGTAGACCTTTGCCTGGCATGATGAGATGAGTTGTGCAGATACGAAATACAAAATGATTGTGACATTATTTCATCTCTGCAGCAGAGGTTAGCATATTAGATTCCTTGCTTTTCTTGTTCCTACTAGATAAACTTGGGATCTTGTTTCAGGTGCCACTCTTACTTTCTACTGCAATGAGTCGTAAATGACTTTTGAGGCATTCCTCTCTTGGAATAATTTTTAAATGTAGCAGAGGTGAGGTAAGTTCGGCCCCATTCACTTCCTAAGCACTGTGAAAAGCATTACTTGGATTAGTAGATTTACAGGAATGAGAGGAAGAAAGAGAAAGAAGAACATAGGGGTGCTCGACTTCTCAGCTGCTGCATTGCTTTCAGTGATGGTGGTACAATTCAGCTGTTTCTAGAACTAATTAATTGAATTTCTGGCAGTCAAAATATTGGAAAGATGAGAAGTTTATAAGGATAGTCCGTAATAAAACACAATTTTTAAGTCATCCTTTAAATCATTTTTGCACTATAGCTAAACTGTATCTCTACCCACATTTTCCAATTATTGAGTACTCTTGGTACTTTCTGGCATTAATTTAATTTAATGCTTTCTGGTATTAAACAACTTCAGAAGATATGACTTTGTAATTTAGTACTGCTACAATATCATATTCTGTATATAAAAATTTGCATACATGTTGAACCCAGAAATAGTGCTAAACTTGCACTTGTGATAAGCAACTGGAATTAGGACTGAGAAGGAAAGTCTATAAAGGGGAAGCAATGGAAACCAGTTCATTCAGATGCTCTACCATGAACTGATAAAGGAAGAGATTTTCTTTTCACAAATTATAGTTCTGAAAATCTTACAAAAGTTCTCATTTTTCATTCCTATTTTTATGGGCATATGATTAACAGTACCACATGAAGCCTCAGGGTGCCTGATCCAAAATTACTGGGAGGCTTCTTTGGGGAAACTTTATATATGTCTCTTAAAATAATTTTGAATGACAACATTATTAGATAGAATTAACACATTAGAGAATTATCTCATATATAATTTTATGATTGATGGTATCAATCATGGAGATTGATACATATATATAGTAGACCATGCATATTTCTAGCTGGTACATTAAGTATACTTGGATAATTTTAAATATTTTAATATTAATATTATATTTTAATAATTAAAAACATGTAATGTTATTATTTTAAAGTACATTTAAATTTAATAACGTTTGTATCATAAGCATATTCTGACAGAAGAAAAACTAGATAGTTTTCACACTTTTGGATCTGCCTACAGTTAGGACTGCCTACGGGCAAATCTACACTCATCCTTATTTCTGCATTTTACTGTAATATTTCCTTATAAAGAAGAGCATTGTTATGAGTTTGAGTTTGATAAACACTGTATAAAAAAGGCCATAATGTTTTAATCTCAGCAATAGATTTTAATCTGAGTACTTAACAGCGATGAGACTTATGTAAGAAAAAACTTACAATCTGGTTTTTTAGCAGGGCCTTCTTTTCAGAGGTGACCAGTCAAGCATATTAGATCTATTTTTTTTTTGTGTACGCTTTTTAGACTTCTACAGCACACAACTTTTCTACATGAACGTTTTAGGTGTCTCCTTTGTTTGTCAGTGATTGGGACACAACTCTCTAGACACTTACTAGTCATTTGATGATGTTATTCTCTCTAAGCAACTAAAACACCGATGGTTTAAATCACAAGATGAGGCAAGTGCAGAGTGCACTTGTCCAGAGGAGAAGCACTATCCTGATAACAAAAATTACAGTGCTAAGCTCACTGAAATATAGTTCACCAGACCTCGTATGTATTTTCAAGTGATATTTAAGTATGAAAATATTTCTGAGGAACTTCACAATAGAAAAATTTCTTGAACTTCTGACTAGGTCTGGTAGTGATTAAACCTGTCATGAGCTCTTTCTTAATGATCTTCTCTGTTCTACAAAACTGGATAGAAGCCCTGCACTAAACAAGGTTTTGCTTTGTGTGGGTGTTTGTGTGGGTATGTGCCATGCAAAACAAAATCTAATAAGAACCTATCACGAGGTTTTCTTTATGCTCTAGTCAAAGTAGTATTAAAGTGTCTAATTACTTTTTACTACTTCGTGGTCTCTAAGATGTTGAAATGCACTATTTTCAATGCTTTTAGGAATGCAACCAGGCACAACACAATTGATGAAGTTTTAATTTCATATGGATGTCAATTATCTATAAGACTCTACATAAAAAAACTATTAACATTATAGTTGAACATTTGGTTAACTCTTGTAGAAAACATGATGTTTATTTTATCATACTAAGGTTAAGGGCTATCTAAAGAGGAAATATTCAGATATGAACTGAAGCATGATCTGCATTTTCTTATTCATCAGACTTGTGAGAAAGGAATCAAAACTGAGAATATTTTTATTTACTTTCATTGTTTTCCTGTAGAAACTCCAAGATTGCATATAATTTTGCTTTCTAAGATGGTTTAGCTGGGACTGATCCTAGAATGTAATTCGCAGCCCTCTGACTTGTGTCCCTGGACAGGAATATGTTTTCCATATTGTCAGGAGTTCCAAGCTGGAGCAGCTTGAGAGTGACTTTATTTCTCTTAGGGGAGAAAAAAAACCAAAAAAACCAAAAAAACCCAAAAAACAAACAAAAAAAAAAAAAAAAAAAAAAAAAAAAAAAAAAAAAAAAAAAAAAAAAAAAAAAAAAAAAAAAAAAAAAA
>VZUI01048379.1:0-82553 GCA_013401135.1 Cettia cetti | reverse complement strand
GGCCGCGGCCGCCAGGGGGCGCCAGACCGCGGCCGCGCCCGCCCCGCGCGCACCCGCACGGACGCGGCGGGCTCGGGACCCGCCACGGGCAGCGGCTCCGCGGGCTCCGACAGGCGGACAGACGGACGGACGGACAGCCACAGCACCGCCACAGAGCTCCCCGGCACCGCCACAGCACGGGCACAGAGCGCAGCGGAACCGCACGCAGCTCAGCGGCACCGCGCAGCGCTCAGCCACAGAGCACCGCGGCAGCGGCAGCGGCAGCAGGACGAGCAGCGCACGGTGCTGGGAGCCCCGGCCGGCGGCACTGCCCGGAGGTAGGAGCTTCTTCTCCGCCCTGGCAGCCAAACTTCACGGAGCCGGCGCTGGCTGCGCCCGCGGGGGGCTCGGCCGCGGGTACCTCGGGTACCGCCGTGCTCTTGTCCCCGGCTGGTGTCCGCCCGGCCCCGGTGGCCCGTTTTGTTTTTATTGTTGTTATTATTATTGTTGTTGACGCTGTTCCCCGCTCCTCCGGGCTGGGCGGGGGGCGTCGGGTCTCGGCAGAGCCGGCAGCTCCGCAGCCAGAAGTTGCCGAGGGCCGTGGGGGGCGAGTGGCCCCAACTTGGGTCCCCTCAAAACTTCGTGCCCCAGGAGCCGCTGCTGCCCTGCTGCCCCTCGCCTCTCATCTCCCCGCTCCTCTCCTGTCGTTGCAGATGTCGGGGATGCTGGTGATCGCTGCCTGGTGCTTCCTGCAAGTGGAGAGCCGGCATCCTGAAATCATCACGAGTAACAGCAATCATGGCAATTTCCTGGACAACGACAAATGGCTGAGCACCGTTTCGCAGTACGATAAAGACAAGTACTGGAACAAATTCCGGGATGTAAGTACTTCTCCCTTTAACGCATGTTTCTCGTTCCTTTGACCGTAGCATCCTTTCAAGGGGCTGCAGGCTGCGAAGAGCTGTGGGTAGAAGAGAAATGCAGCTTGGGCAACCGGTTGCTGCCTGTGTGAAGGATGTTCAGGGCTGTTTGCGAGCTGCACAGACAGTCCTGGCATTCTTGATTTACCCTATCGGTTGGGGCAGCCTGGGCTCCGTGTCAGTCTCTCTGTTCTTACGGTCTTTGATTTCGCTCTGGGGAGGAACTTTGGGTGAAGTTTCAGTGCTTGCTGCTTAAGAGTCTGGTTAACTGAAAAATGATGGAATGGTGTGTGTGTAAGAAGGAATATTTACCAGTTCAAGCCACAAGGTGGTAAACAGCAAAGCTTTTTGTGCCTGCAGTTTTTGGGGAAAGGATTTTATTGTCAATTCTGCTTGTAGAGATCTTTGAGGCTGGTATAGTGTTGGAGGAAGCAGTGCTTTGGCTTTTTTTTTTTTTTTTTTTTGTGCAGTCTGGAAAAGGATATCTTCAAGATATGTTACGATGTGTTATCTGTATAAAACAAATTAATTTCTTAAGCTCAAAATTAATTTTAGACTTCCTCTACTTTGAATACAATCGTGTATTAAGACAATAACAGAACAAAGGGAAATGCAACTTTTTAAAAAATAAAAGTAATATTTAAGTAGTTCCTTTTACTTCTGCTCTTTATACACTGAAAAAGCTTTTTTGGAGCACATACAGAAAACCCTGATTCAGTCTGCCTAAGACTGTGATGGAAGCTTTACTGTTCATGTTGATCATGAGCACAGAGGTTAAATGCTCTTTATTTTCTGGGATTTGTGCACCATGGCCACAGTGAGACTCGAGGAAAGGGAAGACTAGAGCTGGCTAGCAGTTCTGGTAGTACCCTTCTGTAAGAATTTGTTTGTTTATTTAGGAATCCTGGCGTTTTATAGGATATAACAAGTCAGACTTTTATGCTATGCTTTTGTCTCTACGATCCTAAAATTGTATCTTGACTTTGCAAAGGGGAAGTGCAAGTATTGCAGTTAAATGTGGTGTGTCCCTGCTCAGCTGATTCTCCCTGTGTTTTTGTGTAGTTTTGGTCCTCTCTGTGTGAGAAATGCTGCTGGGAATCTCAGCATAACAAAGTGTGGCCTTAGCAGTGGTACCAATTAACAGCTATCTTGGAGTGTGTCTGCACGTGCAGTGCCTGATCACATCCTCCTACTGGGTCTGCTGAGTTCTCATACTGAAAAGGGCATTCCACAGTAAACACGGATTCTTAGGTTTACCAGACTTCAAGGGAATCTTTGTTAATATCCGGTTTAGTCTTCTGGGGAACAGAAGTTAAGGATTTCACTTGTTAATTTCTACCTCCCACTTGACATGAGAACTGAGCAGCATTTGAAAGTGGTAAATTGAATGAAGGGCTGACACATTAATCTGGAAACACCTCTAACTGGAGACAGATTTGTAGCAAGCAATCTTTCAGCAGCCTCCTTCCAAACGGAGGCCTCGTGTTAATCATAAGGCTTAAAGGTTTTATTTAAATTTATGTAATTTTTATGTTTTCTGCTGCCATCTTTATGTAATTTTTATGTTTTCAACTTCCCTCTTACTTTTCTCTTTAAAATTGGAGTCCGTGCAACTTCTTTTCTTGTCCCTTTTCCCAAGACACAGTCTCACAAGTCCAGAGAAACTATTCCTCTTCTTGTGGAAAATATTAATGAAGAATACATCTCATATTTCAAGATTTCACAGCTTAGAGTGCTTTCGTAGACCTTCTGAAAATGACAAAAAACCCCCCATAAAGCCTCAAAATCTTTGTATAGGAAGAATCATTCTATAGAAAAGTAAAACCAACCTTAACCAGTGGTCTACCAAGAAAAGCAAATAGTGTAAAGTTCATGCAAGGCTTAGGTATCTTTCTATCCAGTCATCTTAATGATTCTATTTAATTACTTCAAAACTAGCATGTTACATATGATTATTCCTGAAACCTTTTATGGAGCAAATTAACAGAGACTACTAATCATCTCCTACTAAGCCTTTTCCAAAAATAAAATATAAAAAGCTTACATATTAATTAAGCTCTTAATTACTTGTCTTCAACCAAATTGATTTACTGGATCATAATCTTCCATGAAAGGTTCTGTGTCCACAGATAGAGACATGCATAGGTAGAGTTGCTGCCAGCATAGCAGGTATAGCAGTGACAGCACACTTCTTGCAGGCAGAGATGTGGTTAGAAGAAATCTGGTCCTTGCTTCATGGCTGTGCTGTTGGGGATAGATTGTTAAAATATTTGTTAAAACATTTCTTAAAAGACTGCCTGATGAGACGTGTCAGAACAGTATTAATTGCTGTGGATGGACTAGACCAGCATTTTGTGGATACGTGTTGATTTCCAGGAAAATCTTCCCCTCATTGCCCTCAAACTAATAAACTAATTTTAGAGACATCTTGTCTACCTGAGGTTCTCAGTGTTGGCTTTGCACAGGAGGCTGGAGTACAGAAGTGGTGTTGCAGTTAAAACTTTCTCGGCTCTGACACTGCAGTTACTCCAGGGCAGAAGCCCTGCTCCATACCTTGTAAATCAGCAGAGGCAAGGTTGCAGTAATTAGCACAATTACCCTTAGCTGCTCTCTGAAATTTATGTCATGTTATATAAACATTTGCACAAATATTTACATGACTGTGCCCTCCTGTTCAGTGGGGGAAGCACTGAAGGTGTGGAGCTGAGATTTGATGTGTTTGGGTGTGGCCACTTTATGTGCATCAGCACAAACATCTGCACGCACAGATGTCCTATAAATCTGCCATAATGCTGCAGTACTGGGTGGGTTGTTTACCCAGATGATGTGTAATCAAATATAAAATTTTAAAATTAAGTTTTTTTCAACTTTTTCAGTTACTCTTTTCAAAATCAATTAGTTGGTCAGCCTTATTGAGTTATGGGCCAATATGGTCTAATTTGAGGAGACTCTATTGATTGATTTTTTTTTTTTTTTTGAAATATGATCCATATTTGTTTTGGGCAAAGGCAGCATGGTAGTTGCATGTATTATCTCAGCAGTCTCTCATCTCTCTGAAAAGAGAGCACAGAAGTATATCTCATTTGAAATCTGTATTACAGCCACAGAATCATGTTAAGTTTTTACGTGACTGAATGAAATGTGTCATCATTTTCCAAAGGCCTCAAGGGATGTGTCTAAAACAAGAGTTTACAACACAATCTTTTCATGTGATTTGGACACAATTTGTTTATTGAGTTCTCCATTTTGAAAACAAACAACTGTAAATAAATAGTAAGACCAATGTGACTGATTTCATGTGAAACATTTGCTGTTGAAAATCTTGTATATTTTCCATCTACCCAGCATCAATAATGGTGTAATGTCTGTTGTATTAATAAGGTTTCAGTGCAATCTGAACCTACTATTCCAGTCTCTTTCACTCCCTTTTCCTTGTCTGCCATGGACTTTGTGTGATACATGACAAAATCTTAGCTGTCTTAAGTTGCATTTTTAGCTGGGGATAATAGTACTTTTATTCCTCACAACTGTATGTTGAAGCTGTAAATAAGAAAGGACAGAGCTCAGAATCTGTGGTAACGTGGAATTTATTATTCACCTAATCCATATATTGAATGTGTCTTGGTACATACTTAAGTGAGTATTTAAACTTGTAAGTTTCTAAAAACTAAATCGATGTAATTATTACTGGAAAAAGAAAAAAGTAAGCAAGGTACACTCTCTAGAGGGGACCTCCAGCTGTTTCCCTTGTGCAGATGTGAGGCTTGGAAAGCAGACATCAGGAGTATGAAAGTCAAATTAGACCTTCTGATACCATGAACCCTAGTATGAAGGCCTCAATCTTTTGATCAAACCTGTTGAGAGGGATCCTTTGGCTTGAGAGGAGCTTCAGAATAGATTTGATAGCTGAGTGTGAAGTGAATTCTTAAGAGCCTTAGGAAGCATTTATTGTTATGGGAATAGGCATGCATGTTACTGTAACAGGTCACACTGCAGCATCTCATTGTGTTCACAGAGGCTTGGCACAGAAGGCACAGAATAAATGTCATTTTAGTGTTAGATCTGCCTTTAATAAAAATTATACAAATGGATTAATTCTAATACTTCTACTTGGAGTTATGTCTATTAAATTATTAATGCTTATATATAAAAACGTAATAAGTTCAACTAGCCACAGATTAAACTGCAAAAAGGAAGAAAAAAGTTAAATGAACTAAGAGGATCTAGTATAAACCACACAAGGAATTTCTATGAAGTTGAAAGCTAAGAATCTTGGCATGAACTCTGGTTTCAGTGCATGTTTATGCATGGCAGGCTGCCAGACCACGTTCTGAGCGTTAACTAAGCTGTTTCTCTAAATTTTATTGCTTACAGAGTTTCAGTTCAGGCTATCATGTTAAAACCCCCGTGCATTTTATGCCTGGAGATGCCTTGAGTCTGTGCAAGCCTAAGAAGCAAGGCATGAAATGTCATCATCTGTGTGTGTATGTTGCTCAGACTTACTGGGGACAGTTACATATAACTATTCATGCTGAGGATGGTTATCAATAGATTAGATAGATACCAGACTTCTGACACAAAGCACTGAAGGGACAATTTTGTCAGCTATTAATGTACGTCACCTTTCTGAGCTTGCAAATTCCTTCTCACACCTGGTCAGAAGTGCAGTTTTAGGTGAGAAAAATACAGGATTAGGAACTGGGGGAATTTGCATTGTTCCAGATTTGCCACTGATGATTTTTGCCATTTGGGCTGGCTCTTCACACCTCTTCACTTCATTTCCCCTTGTTGGCACTTATCTTTCTCTGACTTTTTTAGCCCCAAATTAGAAGTGTGGTAGTGAAACTTGATAATGAGGAGTTGGAAAACATGACCAGCACTGAGAGGGGTTGGAATACCAAGCAGGCGGAATTGGAAGACCTTGGGAACTCAGGTAATAGAAATGAAATGAAATTTAAAAGTACAAAATGGAAGGTCATTGAATTGAGAGCTAACACAATTTTATTCTGGGTCCTGGCAGCTCAGCTTGAAATAGATGAGAGGGAAAGCCTGTGTACTTTCATTGATTTGCAGAGTTATTCTAAGTTACAAAAGTAATGCTACTCTGAGGAGAGCAAATATATTGTAGGAGTGCAGAAAATGAAAGATTTCTGCTTCTACTGAAGAAGTAAAAATATACCATGTATAGAAGGGGCCACTTAATTATGAATATTGTGAGCACTTTTGATCAGTAAAATTCATGAAAGATTTTTATGGAATTGGTGATCCAAAGGTCTTCCAGCATCATCGGAGAAAAGATCCTGACATAATTAATATAATATAAATAATTTACTCACACAAAAGTCATTACAAAGGAGTGGATTTTCTTCAGAATATTTCTTGAGAAAAGGACACCAAATCCAGCATTGTGTTGAGATAAATCAATAGATAATTGGTGACAAAAATAATCTCACTGATAAATTTAGGGATAAGATTATTACTCCACCCACAGTTATGTTTTAAAAAGTTATCTAAATGAGCAATTCATTTTCAGCATGTAGCTTGTATCTTTACAAAAAAGATTATGATGTAGTGAGGAGCAATAAAAGAACTTTGATTTGGGGATTCTTAAAACTTTGGTTTTTTCTATCATGTGTCTATGAGTTTCAAAGCCCCTTGCTAGATGTTGTCTTGCTCCTTATCTGTACAGTGTGGTGGAACTTGATCTGTGACACCCAGTTATCTCCTGCTCTGGTGGGATTTTTGAGGTAAGGGGTCGTTTCTGTAGACTGGGTTCTTTCTGCTGTCCCTTCCCTGACTGACACTTGCCTTCAATGGGTCTCACTACCAGGGATTTGATATCACTTTTTTTTTTTTTTCTATGTTGTGTTTAGGTCTACAGGAAGAATGAAGTATTTTTCTGCCAACAATTTATTAACGGAACATCTCTTTTTTTTCTTTTTTTATCTCAAATGTAAGCAGTTTTTTCTGTGATGCAGTTACTGTACATTCAATACATACATTCCTGGAGTAACCATTCAGGTCCTGCCAATTATCTGTAGTGAATTTAGTCATAAGGAAGGTTACAGTACACTTGAAGAATATCTGCTGGCTGGGTAATGGATGTGCCAAGTGGCTGGGTTGTGACAGGACACAGGCACCTCAGTCTGGCTTCCCAGGAGGTTATCATTCCAAGCCCACCTTGAGATTTAATTGAAGGTGAAGACTCAGTGTGTGTGTGTGTATTCCAGTGGATCTGCCATACAACAGAGTTGAAATGTGATTTATAAGTCTACCCAGGCACTCCTAGCATAGGTTGTCTCTTAGAGCAATTCTTACTCAACAGAGGGACAAGGCTGGAATATAAATGTGATCAAAAAGTACAGCTGAGATGTACTTGCATTTAAATTTAAAAGAATAGGAAAACATGAGACTGAATCTGTGCAAGTGTAATGCATAATCATCTCCTTACAACAGAGGAGATATGCTTTCTAAAAAAGCCATTCTCAAACTTGACACTTTCCTTTTGCAGTGGACAAGGGGAAAAATAATGGCATTTATGTCAGAATAATTAACTTGGAAGGTACAGTGAGCCAGCTTTTTCTAATTAACTGACACTTATCCAGCTTCCCTAGGAATTACCTAAGACTTTAAAGTTAAGTAGGTCAGTACAAAACTAGGGTGTTAGTTTCTGTATTATAATTATAACTTTAATAGTTCCCTCACTTAAAGAAGGGTTCTGCAGACTGCAGTCACAAATCATATCCCTATCATGAAATTCTGTAGATTTAAAGTTTTCTCCAACACGTATTATGCATTTTTAGAGTAACTATTGTATTTTTCCACTTGCCCCTGTCCTGTCCTCCCCCCACTGACACAGGCGGATTTCTTTTCAATAGGGGCTTGTTTAGTCCAAATTTCAATTGTAGTTTTGTCAGATTCCTGAGAAATTCACAAAGTGAAAAAAAAAGGAAAAAATGCTACACAAATGAGCCATATGTCAGTGTAATATAAAATGGGTGGATTGAAAATCATTAGAGGAGGCTGAGTTCTGATGCCAGTGTAAGAGCTGCTATCAAGCTCAGATATTTATGGGTAAATGATACCAGTTTTATTTTAGGTAAGTTGTCCAGGGTTAAGGTCGAGAAAAACAGGTCCATTATTCTCAAGGGCCAAAAGTTACAGGTTAAAGCCTATTTACGATACCCTCTTTTGACCATCAACGAGATTATCACCTTTTTTGGTGGTGGGAGCAGGAGGTGGGGGTGGGGTTTCTCAGAAATTTTAACTATTTGCTTTATACTTACAGTTTTACCCATGGTGCTAGAGATATGTGATTCCAGTCAGTGTGTCTTTATCAACATGTTTTGAGGGTAGAATGTCAAGCCTGTCAAAATTTGGGATGGAGCAGCTGAGCTGCTTTTACAAGAAGTAGGGCTCCATGAGGAAAGTGGAGCTCAAATATTATGTCTGGGGTGTGAAAACCTTTTTCCCTTTTTCTTTTAGATAATATCTGCTTGTGCAAGGACTGTTTGAATATTCCTTTCCTTACGTAACCAAAACTGAGATTTTTCCAAAGGAGCTGTAGTAAAGTCTTGATTATGTTGAAGCTGATGACCAAATTGTCAAAGACTTTAGTGATGCTTGAGTTTGATTCTTGTACTGTTTATCTTCCTTTTCTCTTAGACAAAGAACCACAGTACATGACAGACCAGTTAGATTAAACAGTTCTTTTATCCTTTCGGAGGACATTGTAGAATTGGAAAAACCCAAAAGATCAGGTGTCTGGTCCCCATAAATAGAAGAAGCTTCCTCAAAGTCCCTGGAAGAATCAAGCTATCTGAAAATCAAACATCTGTAGTCTACAAAGTACACATTTTGTAGATTTCAACCTAAACAAGAAAGCAGAGTTGACACAGAGTAAAATTAAGGTGATGCTGCTGCCACCAGTTCGATTTTTCTGTACTTCTACCACTTAACTCTTCCAGCTTTAGAAAGGGACTTATTGCTGCAGAGTTACCAAGTCCTAACTCTGAGTAAGCAGTCTGTCATCAGCTAGATAACTCCAGCAGTTATCATTGGGGGATTTGCTGTAGCAGGTTGGCAGCTAAAATTGAATTACACGTTTGGACTGAACAGCTAATGTCTAATGACTTTCAAGGCTAAGATATGATTCAAGATTCAGTTTACAGATAAATTGCTAAGCTACTCAATAGTGGCTTTGGCAGGGACTAGATTGGTCTTTATCTGTCACTTCTGTGACTTGGCTTGTAATCCTGGGTAACAGAAAATCATTCTTGTTAAATAGGTACACGGGGACATCAATTAATTCTGTGATCTTAGCTGTCCTCTTAATGAACTTTGTGTCATAAATTTACTTCACTGATTGCTTTCTCCCAGGTAGATAGAAAAATATTTTATTAAAAATTACTATCAGAGTAACTACTTTCGGATTAGTTTTTGAACAAGGTTTCAATATATCATGGCTTACAGTTGAGTTCTGACTAACATGGGGATTGATAGGGGTAAGTGATACTTGTCTGTCTCTTCAAGTTGCTTTGAAGTTGTCTAATCAGGAAATTCAGCTGTGTACACAATTTCATTTGAAATTGCGCAGCATACATTTTATGTGATTTTTAGGTTGGAGATCTGTCTTCATCCTTCCTTCCCTGGGTTCCATTGTCCATACAGAAGTTTATTCCAGCATTCTCTTCTAGTGTTTGTGCATTTGCCTTTCTGTCTTTCTCTTTAGGTGGTATCAGTTAGAGAACTGAACCTAGACAAAAGATTGAGGCACAAAGGTAGAGGCAGCTGCAGTCACTGGAACTCAGTGATTGGATGCTTAAATTTTAGAGAATGGGAGACAAGCAGAAAATTATACTTGTAGGACTAAGAAGAAAAGAAGCTAAGTTGTTTCTTCAAGGGACTAGTAAACATTGTTTTTAGAATAGTGTTTCTGCGTGTACTAGGGATGTTGAAGTTCTTGGTAGAATTTGATTATAATTGGTAAATATTTGTAAAAATCAGTTTGAGAGA
Source organism: Cettia cetti (assembly GCA_013401135.1). Lineage (NCBI taxonomy): Eukaryota > Metazoa > Chordata > Aves > Passeriformes > Sylviidae > Cettia > Cettia cetti. The sequence goes on along the minus strand of VZUI01048379.1, from coordinate 72,639 downwards.
ATTCAGAATTCTCTGGCATTTCTTGGTGAATAACAAGACTGTTGTACTGTGAACACTTGATTTCTAGAACAACTCTGTCAGTCCTTCTGTCCGTGTATGTGCACCAGTGCCCGTTCTGCTGCCAGAGCAGAGTGTAGCCCTGGCTCTTGCACGGTGTGTCAAGCGTCCGTCGCAGGCGGCAGCTCCCGGCCGTGCTGCCCGGAGCTGTCCGGGGCTGGAGCATCGCAGTGACCCGGCTGTGCTGCCCGGAGCTGTCCGGGGCTGGAGCATTGCAGTGACCCGGCCGTGCTGCCCGGAGCTGTCCGGGGCTGGAGCATTGCAGTGACCCGGCCGTGCCTGTCCGGGGCTGGAGGCGCTTAGGGGCCGTGCTCTGCCCGGAGCTGTCCGGGGCTGGAGGCGCTCAGGGGCTCGGCCGTGCTGCCCGGAGCTGTCCGGAGCTGGAGCATCGCAGTGACCCGGCTGTGCTGCCCGGAGCTGGAGGCACTCAGGGGACTGGGCTGTGCAGTGCTCTCTTGCTTGAGAGTCCTGAAGCTTTTTGTGGCATCCTGTACTACGTGGGAAAGCACTTTTCTGACATGGTTAGGCACATGGGGATGTATATCTAGATTAGACAGATGTGAAAGCAGAGGATAAAGCTGGTTCAGAGTTATCCATCAAGCTAATGCCAGATATAACAACAAAATTTATGTCGTGCATGTCCCAGGACACTGCTCTTCTGCGGAGCGATGAACTGTGCTGGAATACAGAAAGACAAAGCTTAACAGGTCTGTGTGGATATATGTGCCACTATCTGACAGCAGTGTTTACTGGCCCAGATTCATTTCTTATTTGATAACATTAACTTCACTCAAGGTATATAAGGGATAAATTTTGTTCCTTTTTTTTTTTAAGTAAAGTCAGGGTAAGCAATCTTTTATGCTAGCTAAATGTTATTTATTATTTATTTAATGCTAGGTGACTAGCATACTGGAGAGGGACTAGGTATTTCCTGTAAAAGCCGAGATATTAGGCAGAGTGGATTTCCTGTATCTATTTTATTTTTATGTTAAATAGTGAAACTTGTGAGTCGTCTACATCTACTGATCTTTTTAGAACTTGTCTGAAAAAAACCCACTTTTTCAATAAAAGTACGCCAGAGTGCTGCATTCAGCAAGGATAACTATAAACATATGATAATTAGTGGTTTAAATACAGAATTGTCTGCAGTATTCCTTAAGCATAACCATGAATCTCTACATTATGGTTCACTCAGGACAGCAGCATCCAAAAGGAAATAGTGCTACACTTAATTAGAATAAATATGAACAGCTAAAATACTGCATACTGTCAGTTTTGCGTAGAACTGCAGTTATGCAGCAGGGAGAAAGCTGGTAAACCAGATATATTTGCTCATAAGGAAGCATATAGTGATTCAGATCAGTGACCACAGATTTATTAGTCTCTTCATGCTTATATAACAAAGTTAAGTTGGATATAACAAGACACTTAAGGGTTTATTTTCATTGGAATATGAGGCAAGATGGACTGAAATGAGGATCCTTATGTGACACAAATGTCTGTTTTTATATTTAGTCTCCTTTTTTATAAAGCCTTTGTCTCTTCTGATGAAGAAGTGTTTTCTTTCTAATGCAAGTGTCTTATCTTAATAAGTTAAAATGCTCAGCAGAGCAAAGGTTTTGTGACTTGTAATGAACTTACAACCTGAGATGGAATATAATCCCTTTCCCCTGGAGACTGTGCTACTGGAGATTGTGAGCAAGCATTTCCTGTCCATGTGCACTGCCTGTAAAAGAGAAAAGAAGACTGAAACAAGTACAAGAAACTTTAATAGGTGTAGATCAACAATTTTGGAACATTCATGAAAAGCTACTATAAACAATTTTAGAACCATGGTAAAATATATTGAAACTTCCCCTTGTAAAGTAACATATGGCATCACAAATAGTCCTATCTCAGTATGTAAAGGAAAAAGAAATCGAAACAACTTCTTATGGGCCGTATTTTGCTAGCAGTATTTAAGTAACTGCACAACCTTAGCATCACTTTCTGTTGAGATACTGCATCCACACTTTAATGGTAGAATATGTCCCTATGTAATCAAGAACGAGCAATATTCTATTATAGCAGGGCAATGTACAAATACAGACAGATGTGGCATGTGCTGCAGTTTCCATTAGCAAAAAAAGAAGCTGCGAATAGGAAGCAATTTTGAAACCTGCCACCATAATTGCAAACCCATTACTGATATATCAGGGATGGTGCAGTTGATGTGTTCCCTCCAGAATGACGCAAAGTTGTCTATAAAATTTGAACTCACTAAGGAGAAATGTGGATATAAAATAAGATGCTATAAGATCCTTAAGGCATGGCTGATTTTAAAGCTGAAGCTCCGAGAAATTAGGAGTTACTGAAACAGCAATGATGGAATAAATGTGTTTTCTTCAGTTAATTCTATAGGTGCAAAGAAGTAAAAGAACATAAAACTAAGAAGGAAACCAAACCAAACCAAAGGCTCCCTAATATCAAAAAAATCCCAAAGCCCCAAAGTATACAATCTGTGTCAGAGGCAAATGAATGCTGGATAATTTAGTGGATCCAGATAGAGGAGTCATGACTGAAATGGAGACATGCTCCATTGAGTGAGAAATCATGTCTGGAACAATCTCTACTAAAGCCTAGTGATTTCTCCTCATGGAAAATACCTGGCAGAGAGAGAAGATGAGAACATGACGTGTCTGCATGTATAGCAGTAATGAATCTATAAATACAGAGAGAATGGAAAAAAGGTAGCTGAGGAAAACCATGTTCCCCTTCATTAGAGGGAATTCCAAAATGACAGTGATGGTGTTAGGGTTAGAGGGAGAGGAAAACAGGAAGGGATTTAGGAAGGAGGCAGCTAAAAATTATTTACCTGCTGAGAAGCATCCTGGGTGACTTGGGCAGCAAAGAGTTCTTGTGAACAAAGCTGCTGGCAAGCCCCACTTCAGATGTGTGTGTGATTTTGCATGGTTTTAAGCTTGTCTTGCTGAGTATACACAATACATTTTGGACTCTGAGCAATCACCAATGGCCTACTGCCAGATGAGAAGCTCTAAACATCTGCCCTTCTGTGGTCTTCCTACTGTGGGACTTGTGTGGTGGGTGGTATTGCTTTTCATTTGAGATAAACAACAAAGATGCATGGCAGAAAGAATATATGCACTTTAATTACTTTTTTCCCTTGCAATGTAGTTGTGGGTATTTGTAGCATTCATAATTAGCAGAGGAACAGATGGCAAAAGCTTGGTTTAAAACAGAGCATCCATCGAGTGATCATGTGGTGCTGCAAGCTTATTTGGGAAGGAGTTTGTTCCCTTGGATGATGCTCCAACACAGTGGTGCAGGAGTAAAGTAGGAAGATAATTTCTAACAGTTGGTGTAATTCAGTGTGTAGGACATATATAAAGCATGGAAAACATTTAAACATACAAAATATCTCCTGGATTCTCATGTCTTGTGCTGCAAAAGGATGAATTTCAATTTTACATTTCTGCAATGAATTTACACAAAGGGGAAGTACGGCAAAATGTCCCTAATATTTCCCCATTCCCCTGTCCTATATCCATGCAGCAGGGAACAATTTAGGTGTTCTGTGCTCAAATTTGAGTAACTATTGTACTGTAGCTTAATCAAAAAACACCCCCAACAAAACAAATCAAAAAACCCCAGATATATATTTCACTTGTGTGCTTCCAACATCAACATGGTGCTGCAATTTTTCAAAGCTGGAAAACATGAGAGGATTTTGTCAGCATTTCACCATGACACTTGTTTCACTTAGAAAGCCAGAGGGCAAAACAAAGTGGTTTCTTTTGGTCCATGTAATGTTTTTAGAAGGCAGTGGTAGCCCGGCAGGCACAATCACTGCGATATGTATGAGGTAATGTTTGAAATGATGAGATTTTGGATGTAAAGGCTGATTGATTAGGTGCGTGAGTCCATGTTCCAAATCCAAAACTTAGAAATATTTGATTTTGAGGAGAAGTAGGAACAAGGAGAAGGTTGCTGAAGAGAAAAATAAGCTAAATCTGTTTTTCATCGATAAAGCAGAAGCGTGGTGTTCTCCATCCCAAAGGAGCTGAATGGATTATTGCAACCATCCAATCTAGTCAAGATCACATTTTCTTTCTTGCTTTTATCTTTTCTTAAAAAAGATAAATGAACCCATGTTGAGATATTTATCTCTGTGAGATGACCTGTATTTACCTTCAAGTCACAATGAACTGGATATTCTCTTTCTTTGTGAAACTGTATCACTCTTTCTCCCTGCAGACTTTATGGATGCAGACAAAAAATATTTCAGTGAGAACAGTGGTGCCATTCCCCCTATGTATGTAATATTTTGGAGGATATCTGTAATAGCCAATGAAATGATCTTTGATAGCTCCTATTTTTTCTCAAGATGCTGAACTATAAGTTTAAATATATTGTGAGTTGTGTTTTCTTTTTCTTTCATGAACTTCCTATATCTCCTCACATAGTTCACAGAATATAGTAGTTTTGTGTTCACCTAAACATATTTCTAAAATTTTCATCTTCAATTTCCATGCAAAAGTGAGTCAAAATTTTTCACTGTGAAAAGTGAAGTTTCCAACTGCTCCAGTTTCTCCATTGACAAGATTGAATGAATTGTTAGTGCTTATTCAGTTCAGCTGATGGGGTTTTTTTAAATTCTTGAATATATTTAGATCATAAAACTCTTGGGATGGAAACACTTCTGTGTTGATTGTGCAAAAGCTGTTAGTTCACTGGGGTCTGTCCTCTTTGCAAGGACTGCTGACCTATAAATTTTATAATACAAATAATTCATCTTTATCTCCAAACGACGTGGTCAGTAGTAGAACTGAATTAAAGCAACAGTGTCAATATGGGGTCTTTTTGTGTTGACGATCTCTGCCTTCCCAGTGTGCTGCTCTTGATAAGAGAAGTTTATTTAGACTACAAACTCCAGCTATGTTTATTGAAAGAATAGCACTTGCACAGGGTTTGACTTTTCCTGGGGCTCCTGTACCTCCCTTTCCTTTTGCAGGTCCCATAAAACCAGTTCAGGTTCAGAAACAGCCTTTTCTAAGTTAGTTGAAGTATTTTCACTTTATGGTTTTTCAAAACAGTCACAACCATCTTAGTATTAGTTACAAGAGCTACAAAAGCAATATAATTTCAGTTGCCCCATAGCAGAATTAAGCCCAAGCTGTTTGAAACTTTAGTCAGAAATGCTTCCTTCATCAAGAATTTACAGAAACTATTAAGTTATTACAACCACTTGAGCCAATAGGCCCACGAGTCATAGGAACTTTACCCAGTAGAGTTCCACTTTCTCCCCTGTTTTTGAAGCTTTCAGTGGATTTTTAAGATACCTTTCCTCACAACGATTGCTGAACACCACCTCAATGGCGTGTTCATGGCTTCAGAAGAGGCTTCTTAATTGCTGAAAGTATGGAATAGACAAAATGCCATATCTATCACCCAGGGTCTGAAGTTAATGCAGCTGTGCTGCTCGAAACTCCAGCTGCCTTCAGGAGCTGAAGAATTACATGGTGTTCCCCATAATGACAGGGTTTACAGCTACCTGCTGGGTTGGGAATTGTTCCTCCCAGTTTAGGCTGTAACTTGCACTAACGTGACTGTGCAAAAAGCTGAGGAAGAAATTAAGGCCACCTAATCCCTTCTGCTAATGCCACCAGCAGCCCAGTACATAGGGCTGTGTGTTGAGTGGCTGTGTATGGTTTGAGAAAGTGTGGGGGATGTACCTCAGGAACGTACAGAGACTGGGAGGCTTGGCTTTCATTTTGAAAAAGATCATGAAGAGACTGCTCAGCAACACAACATGAAAAATGTGCTGGGTATGGCGTTAGAGAAAACCAGTGAAATACAATGACAGGGAGTAAACAGCATATTGTTAACAACTGGGAGAAGACATAGGAGGGAAAATAAAAAGGAATTCCATAAAGCCAATTTTCATTTGCTGCCTAGGGAGTGTTTCTTTCTGGGGAAAGGCAGAATGCAAATTGTTGCTCACTTTTGTCCAAAACACTGTTTACAGAGTGAATTCCTGATTTGCGGGCATTGCTGCCTTTTCTGAACTTTCTAACAAGTGCAGTGTTAAATCAAACCATGGAAGATTTGCACCCTGCTGTGATCATGCAGCTCGTTCTCCTCCCACCTCCTTTCCGTATGTTAGCAGCTCAGCCTTTGCCTGCTCACGCTTCCTGAGCACTGCAAATCCTTTTTACTGGGCCTGTACACAGAGACCACAGAGGCAGGGGATGGTTGGTCACTTCCTTTATATTCCTGCATAGAACACAGCAGCTACCCAGCCTTCCCTCCATGTCTTCCAGTTCGTCACTCCTTGTAAATCTGACACTGATTTCACTTCTGTGCTTAGTTAAGAGCACTTCTTTTATCTTTTGCTTTCACATGAGCACAGTGCACAAATAGCTAAGGCTAGAGCACTGTGGGAATAGCTCCTCCTTCATTTCAGCCTCATCATTTCTGTTACATAAATGATTTTATTTTTATTTCCAGCTTCCACTTTCTGAAAAGCAAAGCAAAATATATGGATTTTTAATCTCTACAGTCTTGTTTTTACCCTACTGAATATGAGAAAAATAAGTCTGTTTCTCAAAGATAGACCTTAGATCATGTTTCACAATTTCATGACGAATTCCCAAAAGTGAATCTATAGGAGCTGTCACTGTAATTTGGATAATAAAAACAATAAGAAAATGCCAAACTAAAAGTCACGTCCAACCTCACTGTACAAATGAAATGACAAACTACCAGCCAGAGTTAAAAAGAATATCCAATATCCACAGGCTCTGCTTTTATCCCTGTACCACTGGCAAGGCTCCTAGATTGGTGCCTGGGAGAGTGTTGATAATTGGCCAGGATATGGCTGCACATAAGTGGGAGAGGCCACTAAATCATTTGGCACTTCTGGCAATTTTATGCCAAGAGAGCACTGGGATTTCTGTGAGTCTGCAGCAAGCAGGATGTCTACACTGAAAGAGGAATCCTAATGTGCTTGAGATCGCTGTGGAAAGGATCCACTAGCATTTTGAGATGTTCTGGCAGCATGAAGCACTAATGCCCCTATTATTGAGATTCTGAGGGTAAAAAAGCCTGAGTTTAAAAAAAAACCAACAATGAACCAACCCAGATTGAAGTTGTCTTTGGCAGTTTGTTTATATGAAAATTATTGACACACTTATTTACAATTACACAAAGTATTGTTTAAGATTCAGTTTTATGCCTAAATATAAACCTGTTAAGTTTTACTGTTTATTCTCAGAGAAAAATCTACAGCATTTTCTGCTGAACCTGTATGCACATTTTATAAAGAAGTCATCTATAGAATGAATTTGCTGTGTTTTCTAAGAGTTTCTTTGTCAACAAAGATATATTCAGAAGCCAAACAGGCAGGGTTTTTTTACTGTTCTCCTTGGTATCAACTAGAGTAGACATGTTCTATGATTCTATGATGTTGTTATAGTTTCTGTTCAGAAATAACTGATATTCCATCTGCTCCTCTTCTGTGTTTTGCAGTGAGTTAAGCTGTGTAGGATTCCCTTATAACATGTTGAACTCTCCCATGGAAATAATAGACTGTGATAACAGAGGCCAAACTTTCATGATTTCTGGAGTTATGAATTTTAATGTGATACTACAGCCAAAAAGAGTCTTTGAGAATGAAAAATTGATGTTTCCTTATCTCCATTTTGAAGTGTGGTGTAGAGAAAGTAAAAATAATTAAGTGCCCTCTTTTTTCCTTCTGGTGACCAGTTTTCTGACTTTTACCCATTTAGTGACTATTTTAGCCTCAAGCTAAGTCCCTGAAATCCAGATAGAATATCTTCCTGCCTCACACAAGGTTAAGTCAGTATTTCTGAAAGGGCTGTTACTAGTATAGATTATCCTTCAGGCAGTTCTTTCCCCTTTGGAAGCTCTGCACTGACATTTAAAATCCTATATTTGACATATTCATCAAAAATATAGGGATAGGTGATGTGCTTCCAGAAAGAGATTTAGATACAAAATATTTTGGTTCATGTCAGAGATAAAGAGATCTTAGTAGAATTAAAGCATCTCAGATTTTCAAAATTGGTCCTTTCTGTTCTTTAAGGCCTTCTGCTTTGTCTCCAGTTTCCCAGGAGCCTTCCTGCCCTTATTTATCTCTGAAGTTGATTTTAAGTGAGAACTCAGCTCTCAAGGAAAGAAAACATTTTAATGGGTTTCTCATAATAATCTTGCTAGTAAGGCATACTTAAAAATAAACTGCTTCTCTACTTCTCTCTCTTCTGGAGTCAGCTGAGAGGACAACAGCTGAATCATCTGTCTGAGTCATGCAAACTGCTGTCATTGTTTGATGTAAAGATGAACTAAAAAGCTGTCATTTGCTTGGGAATATTTTTATACTTGACTCACTTGTCCAGTGAAGAGGGAGAGTTTTTGTTAGTTGGTTTTTTTTAAAAATCTTTTTTGCCTCCTTTCACATGGAAAATTACAATGAAGCCATGTGTCATTTTTTACGGCTATAAACTCTGCAACCAAAAAAGCTTTACAGAAATCTTCCGCCTCAGGGCATCTGTCAGCCCCAAAGTCTGGCTTTTTTTGCAGTTGTACACAAACTCTGTGAGGCCCTGTGCAGACAGACCTTTCCTTCAAAATGTCTGGGCTTGTGCAAACACCTTCTCCTGCCCAGCTGTGTGCAGCCTGAAATGATTCACTCATCTCTGGGCTGTCCATGTTCTCACCCTGGTGTCAGGAGATGATCCTCAGGTTCATGTGGTTCTGCTTTTGCTTTCACTTTCCTTCTCCTCCTCCATCTGTCTTATTCTCTCTTGGTTTATCTTTCTTTATCTCTTGTAATTGACTCTGTAGCACCTTCTACTTTTTTCTTCACTCTGTCATCTCTGTTATCCATCCTCTTTCTTTTTTTCTAGTGTTGATCTTTCTTCCCTCCTTTTGTAATAGATATCTTTAGTATTTTCTTCCATTAAGTCCAAGTTCTTCCAAGTTCTGTGAGTTTGCTGCCAAATATTGCTAGCCAGTAAGTCATAGCCAAAGAGAGCTATTTTATCCAAACTGATGATGATGTGATCTGTCTGATTTTCATCTTAAACCTGACACACTGGAAACTGGTGTGTATACCTGCCCAGGAATTCCTCCATTCTGGGATTACAGTCTTTTATAGAGTGAACCAGTGCTGAAAAAATGATATAAACTTGGCAGAAGTGCAGAGACTACTTCAGAGTCCTAATTTCTCTAGCAGTCTGTCCAACTTGTAATTGTAAGCACTTATTTAAGCTCCCTAATCACAGCTTCACAAAAAAAAAAAAAAAAGGTGGAGTTTTTCAAAACTGCCCAGCTGAAGGAAAATCTTTACTTCCAGTTCAAGAGACTAGATAGGGGATGAAGATGTAGCTTCTCTTCGTTGCTGTCTCTACCATAAAACTTAACATTACTGGCTAAATGACTACTGTTATTATTTAATGTCTCTGAAACAAGTAATGGGTTTAATATATTTCTTACCTAAGGAATCTAATAATACAAATCTCATATGAATTGGAAGGCTTAGCTGTCCAGTTTTTGGGCACCTAATGTTTTTTCTAGGATCCACATTAAAGCAAAGTTCCATAGTCTCTTTGAAGTGTAGTAATTTTGAAATCTATTACAGTTGATCTCAAAATATTAAAAGAAGAGAACAGTGATATTTCTGCTTCTATAACCCTACGGGATCATTTCTTTATACTCTGGAAGATGGAATTTATGTCACTTAAGCTTTGAGGCTAAGCCCAAGTACAACACTCTCCACTGTGACTTGCAAGCTACACTATCACATTTTTTCCTCATCTACCCCTAATCAAGAGGGCAAGCTTCCTTTCTGACATGTCTCTCCCTCCCCAAATGGTATATTTTGAATGCTTCTCCTGTTTTGGAATGTGTTGGATTCCAAGGGAAGTAATTTAGAGATACCAGATTAGAATGAGTTTGGATTCCTGAGAAAGTGCTGTATAGCTACCAAATCAGTACAATCTTTCCAGTGGCTTTAAAGCCTAGCTAAAAACTTTAATTTTTCTGTTAGGTAGGAGATCATTAACAAGTGTAATTTTGTCTGGATAAATTGAACAGAGCCTCTTGGAACACTGCATAAGGATAAACACTAATGTAAAGCAGATATAGTCATTTAACACAGGAAATAAAGGTATTGTGTAAAGCAAGTTGCATTATATGAAAGATCCATTTGAAAACTGAAGTTAATGTTTTATATTGAGTATTTACCATTTTATAGGTGCTACAAAAATTAATTTAGTTTGTAAATGTCATGCTCTCTTTCAGGAAAACGTTAGCCTGACCATTATTATGTAAAATACCATGGAATTAAATTGCATTATTTCGATTAAGTCAATATAATGTTATCTAATTTCTCTCACCACAAGTACTAAGTAGACTTAGTACTTGTTGTTGTTATAATGAAGTTGTGAAGTCCTCACCCTGATAAAGCTTTATCATGTTCAGATTAAAGATACTGCTTCAGCATATTTCAGAAATGCAGAATAATCCCCCACCTGGTTCTCTTATCTTCATGGCAGACCATGGTTTCTGCTTATCTGATCCCTTGTGTGTGTCACAGCAGTTTCCTGGAGAGCCTGAGAAAATTAAGTGTGAGGCCAATCACTGCCTCCCTGAGTCCCACTCCATTTTTCTGACAGATCTGCTGAAATTGGTGGCATCCTTCCACTTTACCTGCATGCATGTTGTGTAACCACAGGGATAAAAGTCAATCATATTTCCAATGGTTTCAATGAATCCTTATTTTCACATTTGTGCTTAGCCCCACTGCAACCAGCAGAGTTTTTGTAGACCCCAGTAAGCTGTTCAAGCACTTGGCCTCCTCACACTTTGAAGTAAAAGAAATACATAGCCTTTCCTTTCTTTTTTAACTGTTTTTATCAGCCAGCTGAGTACAAGTTATCTTCCTATTCAACTGCCTTCTGACAATTTTGCTTATGCTTCTTGTGTATGATGCAATAAAGTGTAGCAATCTGTGACATCAAGTGAAGTTTTATAACCAGATTCCTTGCAGCAGTCTCTTCAAATATGTCTACTTATCCATATTTCTTTCTGCATGGTACTTTTTCTGATGTGAGTAAATAGGAAAACTAGTGGAAAAAAGGCTAGCTTTGGGAAGGAGATGAGGAGAATGTCTTCCTTTCAAAGGAGTTTAAAATAAAGAAAACTGATTATTCATAAATTCAGTATGATTTTTGGTAGCTGTAACAAATATGTTAACTATCAGTTCTGTTAAATATACAGACATAATGCTTAGAGTTGCCAAATCTGCCAATGTTTAAGTAGGTGTTCACTTTAAAGAATAATGATGAATTCAGTGGGCTGGTTTACCATCTCCAAATTAGGGTCATCTATAGCCGTTTGCAGGGTTTGTGTTTAGTGATGCATTTCTTCAGCTTATGGTTGAATTTGGAGCCAAAATATGTAGCTGCATAGCTGCAAGTTTCAAAATCTGTTTGCCTTCACTGGAAAGCTATTTGTTTTGCAAAAGTAATTTAATCACTCAGTCCTGATAGAAGACTTTGGTAATAAGAAATCAAAATTGCCTTATTTAGTGTGGTGGCCATATGTTGATGCCATAAAGTCACAAATATATTACACAAAAGTATAGGTGTCTTTGAATCCTGCAAAGAGTATTGAGGAAGATCTTCTAGTGTCTGACTTATTCCTAAGACTTCACAAAATTGTGAAATGTTTTACCTGCCTTTGAAGGCAGCTGTCTGCAGGGTAAAATGTAGCAGCTGGTCTTACACACCAGAGTTAACCCAAGCTGACCGTGCTAGGTTTGGAATCTGACAAAATCACAGTGGGAGGCTGTAAGGCTGCAGGCAGACCTGCAAATAAGCAGTATAAATTACTGACAATTCCAAATAAATGGCTAAGTGTTGTGGGAGATATGGAATGTGCCATTTTGTATTTTATGAGATCACAAAATGTATTTTATTCTTTTCAAGCTGAGTTTGCCTTCTGTTTTAGTGGGGTTGATATTTCTCTATGAACCCACTTCAAGGGTTTGATTATAGGTCCATTTCAGAATGACAAGGTGACATTATTTTCTTTCCCCATTTCGGTGTTGTTGAATTCTGAGTGCTGGCAGGGCTCAAAGATTAGTCACTGGGACAGATTTGCCATTATTTTCAAGCAGTCTGGTGACATATTGGTGCTCTGAAGCTTTCACTTTAAACAAAACTAAACCCACTTTAGTGGTTGTCTTAGCTCTTGTTTCGTGGTTGAACACTTCTGTAGCTCTCTGTCCTCAGCTGCTGATCAAAACCAAATCAAATGCTTATTCCTGAACTTGAACCTCTCCCAGCGTTTTTCAATTTCTACCCACTTATAGATGTTAGTTATTTGTAATTTTCAAGTGCCTGTTGTTTTAAGTTGAAATTGTGGTGCCACTCAAGTCAGTTAAATTTACATCTAGTGGGGTCATGTTTTCCACATGAAAATATTAAACATTACACATTAATTTAAAGATTTTTTTCCCTTGGAAAGAACCAGAAAACAATCCTATCAGAAGAACATGACTTTTCTGAAATATGTCTGTACTTTGCTTTCTAAGCCTCAAGCAAAAAATAAAGAGGTATAGGCCAAACAAATATCATTTCAAGTCAGAACACAAGAAAGCTGTTTTAAATGGCCTTTAGAATTTGTTCCCTAGCACAATTCAGGTAATAGAAGAGTCCTAAAGCACACACTCAAATATGTCATGTCCAATACTGTTACAATATAAACCAAATAAACATGGAAATAGTAACAGCTTCTAAATAGAAGAGGGGGAGGAAAAAAAAAATCAAACCCTGAGCTATCTTACTATCTCACTTTGTCTATAGCTTATAATGTGTGCTAACTGTATAAGGGGATATGAGGATTATGATTTAGCAGTTTAAATCTGTTTAAATTTTCAGCTCTGATCTAAAGGATTTCTGGTATTTCTACTCAATCAATCTGTGTGTCTGTTCTGTCTGTTCAGTCATTTCAGGTACAGACAGTCTTCTCTATTGAATTTTTTCCCTGTGATATTGCATTTGATATGGCAATTTTTCCTGCTAGTATTTCATCTGACAACATCTGAATGTGCCCCAAATAAAGTACTTTTCCCTGCTTCAGTTTGCATACAAACTGGATTAGAATATTAAAGCCAAAGTTTGATTGAGCTGTTGGTATTCTTCATAGTCAGCTCCCAAACTTCCCTTGGAAAAGGTTGGTATGGGAAATTTGAAGCTTTACATCCAGGCTTCCTTAAGTTGTGCTATACTCAGGTATATACAATACAAGTTTATCTTTCTAATCTTCTTAAAAATAAATGTATATACATTCAGATGTGTAGGGCATATTCCACAAAAATAGTTTTGTAATGTTAGTGATTCATACAAAGAATCATTCTCTTGAACTTTAACTGTGAGAAATGTGCAAATACACTGTTTTGTTTTCATATTGTTGGAGGTATAACTGGAAAGTAATGTAAAAAAGAACTATAAAGTAAAAAGCTTTTCATTCTTGCATATTCTGGAATTTTTTGTCATGTGTTTGGTTCATTTGTGAAGACTTAAGTCAAAATCCCTTGCTCAGGTTTCCTTCTTCTGCTTTATATGAATTCTTATCCACAAGAGCACAATGTTGCCAGTGACAGGAACGTGCCAGTGTGAGTGAAATTATTTCATAGGACCAAGGTTGCTATATTTGATTTCAACAGGGGTTATGGTCAGAAAACATGAACTCAGTCACTTGTACTTTACTGGACACTGGCATCAAGGAAGCATGATAAAAAAGGAAATAGCTGCATTTTCTTCTCTCAGTCACTACCCACTGTGGAATCAATGCACTCAGGTTTTGGGCTGTGTAGCCCATCGGGTGGATGGCTCCAACAGCACTTGGATTTCCCTGAGAGATTGGGAGCCCTAGGAAAGGAGAGGCTCATGTTAAGAAAATGGACAGAGTGGCTGTTCCTCATTTATTGATCTTAACTAGATCTATCTCCATAGGCCATATCCCACTTGCTCTAGATTAGATTTTTATTTTGAAGTAGTTACTTAGTAATTTGTGAAAGAAGATTTTTATTTTCCAATTAAATATTAGCATTGATGTTAATGAATAATGCCACAGTATTTTGGAACACCTAACTTCTTAATTTTTTTCCCTTTTTTACTTCCTTTCCATGTAATTACTCTTTGATTTAAGGTGGCTATTGATTTGTTATACACTCGTCCTTGGTGTAAATAGATAACCCTTAAACATCAGATAAGAGGGCATGAGTGACACTTCCCATTATACAGCTCCTGCTGTCAGTTACCAGGAAACGTTTCCTGCATTGGAAAAGATCCTCCAATGGATTTTCCTTTGTTATATAAACTCTTTTGTGGTATTTGTTGACATTACTAATGACAATTATCATGCTTCCCTTTATCAATAGACAGTGAGGAGCCTGTCCCCAGGGCAGCTGGCATGTTTGTCACTCTTGCAGTCCAGGGTGTGAAGTGAATCCTGGCAGGAGGCTGGACCTGGATGGAGTGCAGCTCCAGAAAGAGGCAATGGAAGAGAAATGCCTCATCCTTGCAAAGTAAAATCAGATTCTTGCCACTTTGAAGTTCTTTTGGAAATCCACAGAGGTTTGCAAGGAGAAATCACTGATGACCTAAGACAGAAGGAACTGGTTCGCTTTTCCAAAGGACATTCTTGTCAAAAGTGATCAGTGTTTCCTGGGCACTTCCAGGGGACAATAACTCTCCCAGCAAGTTCCCCTGTTGCAGTTGGGGCTGCTGCTGGAGGGAGGATTTTGTTATATGTGAGTGGGGAGCTGGAGCGGGAGTTGCTGTCCCAGTCAGTGACTTACTGACTGCTTACCTGAGAGCCTCAGTGCTGCTGCAGTTGGCACGGAAAGACTTCTCAGTAAAAAAGGAAAAGGAATGTGTAGCTGACTGCTTTCAGAGAGAGCTCGTTGCAGAGTTTGTCACTTTTAGTCTGACATGGAGTACTTGCTGACCTTCAGAGGAAATAGCAGAGTTCTTTCTTTTACAGAGATTCTTACTGAAAAACTTTTCCCTGGGAGGGATTTTTCATACACATTTTGCTTCTGCTTTGAGGCCTGATCTGATTTTCACATCATGCATGGATGCTGCTGTTTTAGGTGGCTGGTTGTGTCATTGGCAAAGCTTTCTACGCTCAGAAGAGATGCCCTTTCATGTCTGTCCTTGTAAGTGTCCTGCAACAACAAATGGAACACATCAGTAAAATTTAACTCTTACTGTCCTTAGTCTAAGGAATGTTACCTTTGATAAAATAGTAAACCCTAGAGAAAAATCCAGGCTCATCTGCTAAATGTTTTCTAATGCTCAGGAATCTTAACATAATGCTGATTAATACGCCATGTATTTTCTAGTTTTGCAGAGCATGTCACAAGTAATTGATCTAGGATCATATTTCGCCTTTATTGCCATGCAGCTAGAAATATATACCAGCCACTTAATTAGAGCTAGCTTTTAATGAAGATAATGAAAGGAACAGCAGTTAATGGAGCAGAAGCAAGATCCAAGTATTGCTTAGTGGAAGTCACAGAATAAAGGCTTAAAGAAGTCCTTTCTAGGTCCTTGATTGTGAGGCAATTTTGTGCAAGGTCGAGGTTTGTGCCCCCTATAATGGCCTGTTCTAGGCCAGCAGAGTATTGAATCAGTCTGGAGATGTGTGGGGCATAAGGAGAGTCTCACTATATCCCTTCTCTTGAATATGTCTCTGGTTGAAGACTCTGAGATGGCAAAAGAATTTATCCAAGAGATTTGGTCCTGGGCAACAAACTTTTGTCCAGATAAAAATCTAGCCATACTCAAGGCATATGGTGTTTTTATATTAGAGGCACCAAATGAAGAAAATATTAAATCAGTTAAAATACATACATCACCTAGGAATCACTAGAGAGGATCCAAACTGCTACCAACAGACTTTGTGGCATCATTATTATGGCAAAAAATCAAATGTATCAAAAATGCAAATTCAAAGCATAAGATGCAACATTTAAAATCATTTGCAACGACTGATAGCTGAAAAGAAATAGAACTGTGATTGCTACAGCAGCAAGTGTTTTACAAGGTTATGGAGCTACAAGAGGAGAGCAGTAAAGCTGTAATCATTTTTTTTAATCAGAGGCAGATTGGCAAGACACAACTCTGAGCCCAAGGGCTCAATAAATGAAACTGCAAGGACCCACAAAGTTACTTTAATTTTGTGAGGAGTTTGGGTAAGTGGCAGCATTTTTTACAGATGCATCCAGAAATGAGAGGATGAATATTCAGTTTGCATTCAACCCTGAGTGCTCTGATGGTGTTTGTAACTGTTCAGGCAATGACCCTTGTAATTCAAGGGCTGAAATCTGCAAACCAACACTATTGGCCTATCTTTCCTTCCTTTCTCGTTTTACAGTTTTGTTTGTTCTGCTTGGGTTGTATTGGGTTTTTTTCTTTGTTTCTTAAGCCTCCTTTAATTTGTGATTTTGCTAGGGGAGAGCTAAATACACCTTGTTGGAGGTGTATTTTTTTTTCTGTATGTGAGGTGCACAGTCACTGGGTGCATCCAGGGGAGGGTGAAAACTTCATTGGATCTACTAGAGAGCATATTGGGTACAAGCATTTAGAAGATTATAGTGGCTCTAGTTCAGACTTAATACAGAGTATTGTTTGTTCATCAATCTAGCTGCACATAGCAGAGCCTCTCAGAAAATTCTGATGGACTGTGAATTCTTTAGAAAGTGAATCTGGGAAATATAGGAAGTTTCTTTCCTGAGCTGTGCTTTTCATTGCAACAATGACAATTTTCTAAACCTTACAAGAAGACACCTCCCTGGTACCTTTTGACTTTCATGTCAAATTCTGTTTCATCACAGTGTGCTGATTTTTGCAAGGTTGCTGTGAATTTCTGTTCATTCATTACAATTGTAGAGTGTGAATAATGATGTATTTGGGAAGTTCAAAATGCAGAGGAAGTCACAGAGGAATCTGTGAACTTCTCTAAAACCTGTGGCCCCACTTGCACTGAATTATTTGAGAAATTTAAGAATCTGAGGTGTGGGTGAAAGGAAAGCAAGGAGGGAAGTCTGTCATGAAAAGAACCTTCCCTTTTTATTTCTGGGAAAACTCCTAAGGCAAGAAACAATCTTTTGTAGTCAAGTTTGTAAAAAATGCACCACAGAAGTTACAGTGTTCTGGCAGAGGTATTCTGAAACTAAGGAAAACATCCCATTTTTCATCCTGATAGATTTGAATATGTTGAAACAAGGTGTAAATATTTTCTTGATTTGCAATGTATTTTCACACTGTAATACATTAAAATAAAGATTGATTTCCATTTTATTTAGAGGTCGTTATGAATTCCTTTTAAAACAATGCATGGATCAACAAATTCCCTACTTGTAGGCTACCATCTGTAAGTCTTACTGGATCTATTTAATTAGATTTCCATGCAGCATCTGTAGCAGTGGAAAACGCAAATAATTAAGCTTCATGATTTCTTGTGTATTATAAATGTCACACAACTAGTTGCTGCAGAGCAGATAATTCCTTTTGTAATTGGAATTTCCATCATGAATTGCTCCCTCATTTATAGCAATTAGAACTTTGTAAATAATTTTTTATAATTAGGTTTAGTTTGAAATACCTTTTCCTATAGGTTAACATTTTTTTATTTTTCTGATGTATGTTACTTTTTTTTCTTTTCAGTTACATTTTATGTTTTCCCTAAACTGATTTATTATTCCTTTATCAAAGGAGAAGAAGAAACAGAAACAGCTTGGTTGCAACCCAGATGTAAGCTGAGTTCATCCCAAAGTGTTCCGTGTTCATGCAAAGACTGGAGTTTCTAAATGCAGGGCACTGGATAACAAACTCTGTTTCATTAAAAAATAAATTAAATATTCAAACAGCAACATAGGCAATATCTGGAAGGGTGGTACCTGCATTTCAGTCTCTGGTTCAAGGGTTGGTTTTATATTTGAAGAGTTTTTCAGTGCTTATAGGTGAAGTCCTTTAATTATTCAGATGTGACCATCTGGGCGGTCTCGCTGTATGCCAGCTGCTGCTGAATCTGAGCACCAGTGCCCAGCAGATTTCACCTAGATTTCATTTTGGTTTCTACCTTCAAAATTTTGGAAAATAATTGAAAATATAAGTAAGATGTAATGTAAATGTTCTAAAGTTAAAAGGCAAACAACTTCTTGCAGATAAAATCTATACATCATTTTGAAGTCCCTTAGATGACAGTTTGATCTCCGTATTTCTGTGACTTCCTGGCTTATGGAATTTAAATTCATATAATTGAAAATAACAAGGTTAAAACATGGAAGTCTGTGGAAGTGACTGTATGGAATGACTGTGTTGTTTATTTGGCCAAGCACTGAAATTTGAGCCTTAGCGCTTTTTTTTTTTTTTTTTTTTTTTTTTTTTTTTTTTTTTTTTTTTTTTTTTTTTTTTTTGTCAAGAGTTTTCTCTTTAATAAAGCCACTACAAGAAATTTAGAAACTGGGACTAGATTTTCCTTTACACTGACCTGCCCTTAAAATGGGTCATTGGAAGATCAAGCACTTTGATCCCATTCTTGGAGAGGATCACAAAGCTTTCCTAACTGTTCTTGAGATGTCTTAACATGTCCACAGAACTGAAAATGCACTCAACACCCTTAATGAAGTTGGAGTACTGGAAGGCATTACTCTTACACCTCGTGCTTTCTCTGCAGTCACAAAGGGTGTTTCTACTTTGGGAATCTGAAGCAGAGAGGTGATGTAACTTTTGTGTTTGACATTTTACTGGGTGAAGGGCAGAGCCACAAATAGAATTCAGGTCTCTACAGTGTGATCCTGCTCTCTACTTGAGCCTGCTGTTACAGAGGCTTTGCTGACCCAGCTGCAAGCAGATTTGGGGACAAACATATTTTACTTTACTTGTTCTTCATGCAACTGTAATTAATGCATTTTTCTTTTAGTTAATGAAAGCCACTGCACTTGCATCCTACCTTTACATGACAATTCTGTCAGGCCATGGAAGATTTGCAGTGATACTTGTGGGAAATACATTGGGTGTTTATTACAAATTCCTTGCTGTAATGGAGAATTAGGAAGCATGGGGAACATGCTGCATAGCTATAAAAGAAGGAATCAGACAAGTTGAGAAACACTGTAGGTGAGGAAAGGCTGACCAGCTCTTGAGAATTGCTGCTAAAGCACTTGGATGTCACTTCCAGCCTGTGGGGGAGGCTGTGAGTGCCCAGCAGATCAAAGCTGATAAAACACTGCTACCTTGGCAAGATGCTGATTATAGCATAGAAACTTGGCACTGGATTCTGCAGTTTCATGACTTGTGAGCAAAACAAAGCTGCAGTGGGATCAAAAACCCCAATGTGCTCAATAGCTTTGATTTCCAGGGCAGGCTGTTGAATAAAAAGGTTAAGACAGACAGTTTTATAAATGGCAATATCACTGCCTTGGTTCTTATTGTATAGGCCACACATTAATCTCACACCATGGGGAGCATTAGTGCAGCAGTCCCAACACGGTTCTTTTGTAACAGTTCTGTCTTTTCCAGTGATTAATGAATTTAGCATTAATCTATTATTACCACTGGGAATTGAGTAGAATCAGGCATATACAAGTTATCAGTTTCCAAAACATTTCTGAACTAGGGATTATTTGTCTTTTGAGGGGTCATTTTATTCTTTCATTGTTTGTTTTAAATATGTTGCATATGATTTATTGTGATTTATGGAGCTGACAAAGACTGGATCATTTGGAATGCAAGGAGTAAGTTTGTCTATCCATTGAATAGAAGCTTTTGTTGGAAATCTACTATTATGATTTGGGGTACTTCTTAAGGAGTATGATTTTCATTCTTTCCTCTTGTGGCATTTACTTAATGATTTACAGATTTATTTTTGTAGGTTTTTTTTTTAATTCTTTATGTAAGCATAAACTTCTAACCTTCTCTTTGTCTGTTGCTCACAATTCTATACAACCCAGTATACAAAAGGAATTAAAATACTCTCAGCCAACTCACTCTCATTGTTTTTAAGTCAGTGTAACTTCACTGAAATAACAACATTAATAAAATCCCAAAGCTTAATATTAAAATGCTGCTCTGTTGAATTAAACTTGGCTATTAGTCAAAAATCTCCTGATAAAACTCCAATGATCCTGCTTTTGCAAAATGAAGTAAACCAGATATTTTTCAGGGGTTCAAAAGACCCAGAAAGTGTGTTTTTCCTGAAATTGTAATATGCTTTATTATTGTTGCATATTTCTGAATTTTCTGGAATCACATAGATTTTTCATGGTTAATATGGGTTCTCTGTCAGCATAGAACAACATGAAAATTCATGTGAATGTCACCTGGCAAGTAGAAAACCCTTTGAATGCACAGAAAAATCTGATGTTCACTGGAATGAAAAGAACATCCATAATAGCTAAGCCTATATCTCTTAATCCTAATGAATTGTTACAGAAGTTACTGAAAGGTAACTGCATGTTTTTCCAGCAGTGGCTTAAAGGAAAATATTGATCAGCATGGATGTTGTAATGTAGTATATTAAGACTTTTGGCATGTTCTAAGCTTTAGGCTCCTTTGATTGTACCATGGTTTTAGCAGCATTCAGGCAAATGACAAAAATGAAGATCAATAAAAGCATTAGAAATAAATGTTATTCTCTTGGGTGAAGTAATCCGTTGTGCTGCACCTGTACAAAGCCCAGGTTTGCAGTACAGTTAATTTATAGGCATGATGGGCTGATTGATAGAGGAGTTGTCTCAGATATCCTGTCTTTAATATTAGAAAATCAATTATATAGATGGGCTTGCATAGAAAAGAAGCTTGTGATATGGAAATTCCCAATAGTGCTGTAGAAACACAGTGCTGTCTTCTTACCAGCCAGTGCCATTTTATTGTGTATTTCAGAAGATGTTTGGCTTAAATGCAATTCAGCAATAACACTTTTGAACCTAAGAAGCCAGGAGAGTTACCTTTTTTTTGGAACTGGGGCAAACATCTCTTAAAGAAGTGGCAGTTCCTGACTCCAGTAGGGAGCAGTTGCTGAGGAGATTGAGCCCAGATGTCCAGGCAAATGCTGCAAGGCATATTCTTGGGAGTAATGGGCCATGAGGGCAGGCTCAGAAATTTGTTGCACATCACAGACTCATCTGACAAATGTCTGTTGTCTGTTTCTGTATATATTGGGCATTAATAATTCACATATATGAAGAGTTGTGTGTCTGTGCTTTGCCTGGGAGGTTGGACCCTTCCCACCTGAATGATGTGGTGATTATATGATTCATGTCCTGATAGAGATGTGTTCAACCAAAAGGATTTTGGGGTGGTGTTGTGGGTTTGTGGGTTTTTTTTTGTTGTTGTTGGTGTTTTTTTTTGTTTGTTTGTTTGTTTTATTTTGTTGTTGTGGTGGTGGTGGTTGTTTTGGGGGGGTGGGGTGTTGATTTTTTGGGGGGGAGGGCTCCCTCTTTTTACTGTGTTTTACAACTGTCAAATTGAGATCAGATAGAGAATTTTAGTGGTTTATGTACTGGCAATTTTATGACTGATGAAAACTTAGGTTTTCTCTTACAGAAGGTGGCTCTGGAAAAGCCAGACCCCTAGAGGACCCTAGACAGAATTTCTTGTTTCTGGTGAGATGGGGAGGGGAGAGACAGGAGGCAGAGGCTTCATGAACTATTGATGGTTCCTTATAGCTGAAATTTGTTGTCGTTGCTGAGTAGTGGCATGAACAGTTGTGATGCCTGTGACTCCTGCTGAGCTGTGCTCTGTGGGAGCTGAGACATGGTGTTCTTTTTCAGTGAATGTGGTTGTCAATTTCTAAGCTTGATGCTTATGTTAAGTATGGCTTTTAAATATTAGGGTGGGTTTTTATTTTTTTTTTCTCCTCTTTGTATGATAGTAGTGCAGTTCTTTCAGGTTGATGGTTTGTCATCTTTATGTAACCATTTCAAGCTGGTTGAGGTTTTGCTTTGTAGTTATTTCTTTGAAAGGAGAGTCAGGAGTATTCCTATATTAGAAGAGTGGATTGTGTGCCAGTGGTCAGCTCTGGTATCACTCACATGTCCAGTGTTTCCTGTGTTGGGATGCTGAAGAGGCTGTGTCAGGCTGTCAAGGCAGGCACGTGGGGGGCTATGCTCTAATACCCCGATCAAAAGTCCTGTGGTTTTGCTGAGTTTAGCCATCAAACAGCAGCATTCTCGTGGAAGAGAGCTCACATGGGCTGTTTGGGTGATTGATGGGATTGAAGGGGAGAGGAAGGCAAAACGATGCTTCCCAGCACGGTTCATTGGACAAAGGTAATGGTGTGAACCCTGACAGACAAGAGATACTCTCTCTCTGCAAAGTCAGCCTCAGGAGCACTGAATTTCTTAAAAGACTGTAAATTAAAATTGTCCTATAGCTTTGCTGGGTAACAGAGAAGCCTAAGATTAGGTGAACGACATTGTGTTATTCTGAAATAACGTTCTATAATGTTTTGTTCTATTTAGAGGGGAATACACCTGTTTAAGAAGATAACAGTAACTTCAAACCCTGATCACAGGCTCCTTGAAGTAGTACAGGTTCTGTTATGTGTGGTTGCAGTAAAATAAATGGCCCCATTGAGGACATTTCTCTCAAAACCATGAATTAGGAGTATGAGAATTGCTAAATGTTTTTGCAAAGCAGGAAAATGAAACAGCTGTAACACTTCAGATAGGCAGGACAGATAGGCCAGAAAAGGGCAGAGGAATAAGTTGCCACATTACCATGCATGTGTACAGAGACATGAGAGCCTCATCTGCTTTCAGATTTGAATCAGTGCAGGAATAGAACCTGCTCAGCATCCACTCAGCAGTAGTGGTCTATAGTGCTTCTCTATCACTGTTTCAGAATGTCTGATGGGGTAAAAGACCTTAAAAATGAAGATTTTAATTGAAATGAGGAAATAGTTGAATTCATTGGAATTCTGGACTTTCAGTTGTTCTGTCTCTCAGATTGCAATGCAGTGCTTTTTATTCAGAATGCCTTATTATAGCACTCAAAATAACAAATAAATGTAAGCAACTCATTTTAATATTAGTCAAATCATTGGATGAGTTAGTTTGATTTATATAGTGCAAGCTAAAAGGTTGCTCTCCTGTGCCCACAGATGCATTTCTAGTCATGCTGTTGGATGTACAACACAGCTGCTACTGTGTTACTGAGTTTTCCATATAAGTGAAATCAGTTTCTCCCACGTACAGCCTGATTAATCAGCCTGTACACAAAACTGAAACCAGGCTGTAACTAAAATGTGCCATCCCAACCCATAACTGGACTGAGGAATATCCTAGTTTTTTTCTAAGGAGTGGAGTAGCAACTGCAGGTTTTAAGTGTGGCTTGTGCTGTGTTAAAGCCGTCCATCCCATCTGTAGAGATACAAGTCTTATTCCACTGTCTTGGCTGTTTTGGACCTGTGGTGGGGGTGATTTCCTAAGGAAGGCAAACATGTGGGTATTTCAGTCGTGATGCTGAGCAGCTCACAGAGGAGGCGTGGCTCCATCAAGAAGGTGCAAGTCAGAGATTTAGAAAACTTGTTTTCATTTTACATGCCTTCAGGTTTCCTGTATGACCAAAGCCACTAAATGACAGTATATCCCAGCTTCCTGGCCAAACACCCTTGGAGTGGGAACTTGCCTGTAAGGGTGTGCAGACCATAAAGTGGCATTTGTGGAGCTTGCAATGGTCACCATGCTGTGGCCCCATAAGAACCTTAGATGGATTTAGGATGTTAGAGTACTTTAAGAAGTGGTTTCCTCAGGCTGTGATTGACTCTTATTCTCTGGAGAACTCAGTTTTTCCATAAGCTAAAGTATCAGGTGTTAAAAATGCTAGGACTTTTCCCTGACCTTTCCTTTCCTTACTTGCTTCTCATTATTCCAGCGTTCCTTGTTTATCATTCCACAGTTAGCTGAAACAATTGTGGTTCCAGCAGGAACACCTGCAGTGATTAACTGAAGAGCCATATGTTGGCTCAGCAGGGCAAAGTCACCTATAAACTATTTAATTTCTTTTTTTTATTTTTCTGGATGAGGAGGACAGATATTCCTTTCAGGAAGCAGCTTGTATGGAAGGGTGGTGAAAATCCCTCTCCAAGGGAACTGTCATCAGTGTCCATACTTCTAGGGAAGCAGTGCAATCCTGCTTCAGTCTTGCTATTTCATTACAGAATTCTGCTAGGCTGGTGATCTTTCAGGCTTTAATAGAGCAAAAGATACACTTTAAATGGGATTCATCTGATCTAGCCTGAGCAGGCTGCACTATAGCTGTACTTCAGCCAACTGGTTACACTTGTTTTGCAGCCACTGGAGTGAAACGGACAATTAATTTCGGATGTGGTTCATCTGACCTAATTTAGATAGCTGTGTTAGCATGAGATGAATGGGGCCTGCTTCAGCTTACTGGCTAAAGGAAGCCTAGACACCAGCTCAGGGGGATCCTGCCTTTCCAGTCAATATTCAGATATCTACTCATACAGAATCTTTCTATACTTTAAGCTCAGTCAACACATAGTCCTGAACAGAACAAGAGTTTTCTTATGAAAATAGCACTAAATCTTACCAAGTCAGTATCTTTGGGCTGCAGAGTTTTTAACTTTCCTATAGATACTATAGAATATAAATGAGTGCAGCTGGGGTACTCAAGGCAGTCGGCAGCATGGAAAAGACTGGTGCCAGGTTATAATTCTAATAAATCTTGTATTTAATATGCTGTAGAGATCTTTTCTCTGAAAATAATTTACTTATTTTGCAAAAGTGGACAAAGAAATGTACAACTCCAGCAGGAAAAGTGAAAGAATATGGCCTTCCCTTTACAGTAATAGGGTATTCTTAACAAATAGGCCATGGAAGGAAATATATTGGGAACGGAATAGAAATAAAAGATTTTCTTCTCTGTTATGCCCTGGTGACCCATGGCTTTTCTGATACAGATAAACATGGGAACTTGACATGTAAAAATGGACTTAATTTTCCACTCTAGAGCACAGAGGGAAATGACATCCTATCAGGTGTGGGGTTCACCTGTTGATGAGCTGCTGTGAGTACTGCCAGCTGATAACCTTATCTGCAGCTCAGAGGGGCTGCACTCACAGCAAGGCTGAAGCAAAGGAGAGGAATCTGAGAGTGCCCAAGAACTGCAAAGCTGAAGACACTGCACGTGTGAAGAGGGTAGTGGTAAAGTGAAGTTCTTAAGTGAGGCTCAAAGTCCAGAGCTGGGATGGCAGGGCAAGGGGACAGTGCTGCTCTAAGGAGAGCAGGGACTGGGAGGGCAGGACACAGCCTTACCCTCGAGGGGGAGGATTATCTAGTTATGAAACTTCAGGCCTGCACCTTTTTCTCTGTTTTCTCCCCTGTTCTGCTAATTTGAAGGTGTTGTCCATGATCAAGCTACTTCCTGGACACATCAGGTAATAGTTTTGTTCAGATAATACTGATTTAATTCTAAAAGCAAAGTAGCTCTAAAATTAAAGACTGTGCCTGCTGGCTTTTCCTCATTTATATGGTAATGCCATTTGGGGAAAAAAATAATCTTTGGTATTTTTATGGATTTTTGCAGAATTAAAAGAATAGATTAGAAATGAGAAGCTGGGTTAGAAAAATATACTTTAAAAAGCAGAGGACAGTGAAAAGCAGAGTTCATTAATATTGTAATCTTTTTGTTCACATGCTTTGTAAAACTTGAAGTTTTATGGTTATGTTCCATATTTCTGCACCATCTGGAGAGTAAGTCTTTCAGAGCAAAAGGTTTTTTCTTATTTTCATCAGTGCATCAGAAGTTTGCTTTAAATGCTTCAGGAAGAGCAGTTTCCTGACATAATGAACTTGAAAGTGAGTTTTGGCAGAGTCTCCCATTTGTCTAATAAGTACAGTTCCATAGTACACCGTATGCAATTGCTGCTGAGAATTTCAGAAATTTGGGGTTCTAATGTGCAGGATGGTATTTAAAAAGTAGCTAACTTCTGCTTAGAACATTTCATGCTCTTTAACAAATTATTTCACTGTTTCAAATTCCACCTGAAAAAAACCACTACATTTTAGCAGTTATAGCTTAGAATATTTTAAACTAGAATCCTTGTTCTAGTGTTTTCCACTCTCAGTTTTTGTGAATGTCTGATTATATGTTTGTATTAATATATACATATTAAATGCAAAAATAATTTGCTAGCGTTCTAATGTAAATTAGATTGAACAATTAATCAGAAACAGCCATTCAGAAATTGTTCTTCTGGAGAAGGCCAGCAAAGAATTAGCATGGAGCAGTGTGCTGGAATGAAAATGCTCAATTGAGCACGTTCCACCACACAGCCAAGGGCACTTAGAGATTGCAAAGTTAAATCTAACCAAATCAGTGGGTATACAGGTCAGCTGGTTTGTCTTTGAGGCTTGTTCAATGCCTCAGAATTAGCATAACTATCTAAAAGTATTTTTAGAGGTAAGTTGGTTGCACAGAGTCATCTTGAGTGCCTGAAGAGTCACAGTGTAACAGCACCAGACACTTGCAGAAGGGATTCTGCCTTTCCAGTCAATATTTTCCTTCTTATGTCCTCGTCCTAGAGTTAGTTACATTTGACTGTCATCTTTATTGTGTTTCAAGTCTGTGTAGAAAAAGTTAGGAAGCCACAAGCTGGAAGCTACTAGGCTCACACATTTATTTTTCTTAATGCCATAATTTGTAATTCTGATTTTTTTTTTTTTTTTTTGTGATTCTTTGTGAATCACTTTCTTATTTGGTAGCAGCTACTCTCTTATTCTCTGAATGTTTGGAGTTATTAATGATTAAAGTAGTCTTTGCTGGCACATACAATATTTTTCACAGGACGGTGGGACTACTTTATCTGTTATATTGCATGGAGTATAAGAGAGCAAAGCAATTAAAAATTTGGAGACCTTTTGCAAAAGTCTTGGTGTATGCTCATTGTACTGACAATCAGAGCATGTTTGGGGCAAGACTGCTTTGAAAAACTTTGTTATACTCTCCTTAATATCAAATGCAAAGGGAGCCAGGTGGGGAGTAATGTCATATTGCAGTTAAAAATTTAAACCCACAGCCCAGAAGCTGAGAGGGAGAGTTGGAAATCACATAATCTGAAACAAAATTTCAATAGGAGCATTAACAGACTGAGGCTGCTACACCAGGTGGGAAGAGAATTCCCTGGAGACAAAGGACATTTTTTTGGATGTCTAGGACTTTTCTACTTATCTCTCAATACATGTTTCCAAACTCTGTTATTCTGACAGGAAAGCCTCATTCTAAATGGACAGAATGACTTGGAGGAAAATTTGAGGAGGAGGCTTCCCTACTTAGG
This sequence comes from Cettia cetti, assembly GCA_013401135.1. Lineage (NCBI taxonomy): Eukaryota > Metazoa > Chordata > Aves > Passeriformes > Sylviidae > Cettia > Cettia cetti. The sequence continues at coordinate 45,186 of VZUI01048379.1, read as the reverse complement.
GAACCATCTGGTTCACAGTTGGAGGCTTCCTGCTCTACTCTCTTTTGTCTTCAGCTGCAATGACTGTTCTATATGTGTCCCAACACTGTACATCTGATAGCTACTGTAAACCACACAGAATATAGACGTGTGAAACTTCTCTCAGATTTTGATTTTTTGATCAAAATATTTATTTTAAAAGTAATTTGAAGGAGTACATTAAATGGCATTAATTTAATGATTCTGCATTTTGGATTATTTTTTAACTGCATCATACCACGCTGACGTATTCCTGTAGATTATTTTCTCCTCTCTACATTCAAGAGATTTGCTTCAACAGATTCTCTAAGTCACAAAAGTAGCATCCTTACCCCTGTGAGCAGTCTTACTAAAGCTGGCAGCTGATTACTTACTGCTGAATGTAATGGATAAAAAAACCCCCAGAAAGTACTTGTAAAAAACATTCCAATTGCTTCTGTGCAGCTCTTCAACATCTTAAATAGCCTTTGAATGTCTCCAAAAGCGGTGTACGATTTCCTTTTTTCTTGCCTGCTGCAATTGTATGAATTTTAAATTTTTTAGAAGTGCTGTGTGTAATGACAAGTGAATTATAACCAGTGAGTGAGAGGAGTCCACCACGACCCAGCCTTTACTCCCAGCATCACAGATGCAAACCTTAGTTTGTGTGGTCAACAAATAGAGTTATTGGGCTCTCTCACTCTCTCTTGCTCTCACTGTTTAAATAGAGTTGCATTGTGGCCAAGAGAATCAATAGTTTAAATACTTTACCTAAAAGCAATGTGGAGATCAAAAAGCAGCTTTATAACAGGTCAGGCAGGTTGAGAGTTCTGTGCTTAGTGCTCAGTCACTCCCAGAGAGAGCCATGCTGGTATTCCTAGAGCACCCAGGTACAGCAGGGAAAGAATGACGTCTGCAAAGGGACAGCTTCAGAAAAAGCTTTAGAAACCTTACAGTTCTGAGGATATTACAGCTGGAATCAAATTCTTCTAAGGCAGAAACCCCAAACTTACTGGAGAGCTGAACAGAATGAGTAGTGTTAGTCTTGGTCTCCAGATGTGGATATGATGAAAATGAGAAGGGAGTGAAGTGTTTGTGCAGCTGATAGCCCTGGTTTGAAGACTTATCAAAGACATTTTTTTGTGTTCTATTTTTGTTGCACCATCTGAACAGCTGTAAGTGATGGATTTCTGTTTTGAGTTATAAAATCATCAATCCTAGTTCACAGTTAGAGGTTTAAACACCAGATACCCTCCTGATTTATTCAGGTATTGTTCAGAAGAGTTTACTGAACCTGTAACTGACTCCACTTCCTTCATGAACAGTTATTGCCCTTACATTTTCCATAGTGACTTATTTATGCATCACTTGCTGCAGTTGCATTAGACTTTAATAATTTCAATCTAGAAAAAGCAGAATTATTGTAAATACTTCTCAGGGTCAGTTTATACTGAGTAAAAGTGAATTTCTTAGTTCAAATTCTGAATTTGAAGAGGGGAAATCAGTTTCAGTGGACCCAAATCTTGGTAAGGGGGCATTGTTTTATTTTTTAAAAAATCTATACACACCATAAATTAAAAACCCCTCATACTGACAGAACACTGTTTTTTTCCATGGAAAGCTGCTTTGCTTTGGTTGTGTTTTGTTGGGTTTGGTGGTTTGTTTGTTTTTGGTGGTTTTTTTGGTGTGTGTCTTCTTTGTTTGCTTGTTTGTTTGTTTGTTTGTTTTAGTCTTGCCTTTTATCTAAACTTTTCCACTTCTGTCAATGAGTCCTGTGGAGTTTGTAGTGGTTGCTCCAAGAACACAAGGATTGCTTAGCAGTGTCCAGAAGGGGCGGTGGTCCAGTGGATGTACACAGTGCTTATGTCTACTTTGGGTTATGTTCTGATAAGTTTTGGAGCTTGTCAGAAGGAGGGAGAGAATTAATGCCAGGAATGCATGTTTTCCACTGAACGCCCTAAGTGTGCTGACCATGACCATGTGCTGACCATGCTCATCTTGTGTAGCTTCAGCTCAGCACCACAGGAACACCTTCTCTAACCACCCTTAAAGTGGAGCCTTCATGTTTTCTAGTTGCTGAAATTTAACCAGTTCAGGCAATTCAGTCATGTACAGCCAGGCTGGTAAATGGTAGGCTTGGAAGACTGGCTGCATGTGAAGTGAAATAATAAGAAACCACAGATTATTGCAGTTTGATCTTTTTTCTTTGCTCCATTCATTGCTTCTGGCCTACATTTGGCTGGTAGGATATGAGAAAATATCAAATTTTTAATATTTATCCCTAATTGAATGCTGATCATATTAATATCACAATTACTGCTAAAGGGTTATGCTTTTTAAAAAATTATCTTACCTGAATGGAAATTCTGCCTGGAACTACTGGAATATTATCTAAGAGCACAAAGGTTGGATGAAAATTTTCATGAACCTGTGGTTTAGTTAAAATGGGATGAATTAGGACTGTTTTGTCTGATGTTAAAGTTGTGTTAAGCAAAAATGCATTTTAAAGTAACTTGCAAAAATAATGTTAAGAAAACACAAGAATTGCATCATAAATTCAGTACATAGCATTCCTGCTAACTTGACTGTTGATTGAAGATAAATGATCTCTACCAAAGCAATATCTTAGAATGGTTCCTGGAAAAACAAAATTAGATCATTTATGACCAAATAAACATCTTTGATAACAGATGAACAGTATTAACATAGAATTATAGAGTAATATAATTAACTGTATTTTTTGCTGTTTTTGTAAATGGCCAGTAGCCATTTGTAAGTCCAATTTGTTTGGGGTTTTTTCTGCAATTAATATGTTAAGTGCAGAATTTAGCTGATGCAGTAAAATGGACAAGCTGTTCAGTCTCACTGTGTGTATTTCAATGGGGCTAGAGGCAATTCAGAGATCTGTTCTCAACTAATTTCCAGAATTCAGTGGCAGCTCTTGAAAAGTGACTTAGCAGTCCAGTCTCATTCCTGCAGATCATCATTACAGTCCCTCTTAAATCTTCCTCTGGTGAGAACTGAGGAATAGAAGCTGCAGCTGAATAATTAAGAAGTCGTTGTAAAAATACCTAAGAGGGGTGTATATATATATAAAGTAGCTTTTAGAAAGTAAAATCTTGTTAGAGCCCATCAAGAAAGCCAAAATAATTTGCATGTTTTTCCAGCAGACTGTGTCACATAACTTCTAAGCAGTATTTCTAAAAGTGTATTTATGTTTGGTTGCAATTAAACTTGAAATGTTGATGTAGCTGCAGCCTGTGCTACATGCAAACCATAAAACAACCTTGGTGTGTGTTGTTCAAGGGGGAATTTAGAAAACTGCTGGTTGAGTATCAGCATATTGCTGCAAGCTCCATGGGATGTGGACTACTCCCATAACAGGGCAGAACAGTAAATCTGAGGATGCTTCAGAAATACTGAGAAGACAGCAGCCTCTGGACATCAGGAGTTATCATATCCAGAGTTAGTGTTTCTAGTCTAACACTTTGAAGGGCCTTTCAGATTTCCCTCTCTTGCTCTACTTCAAGATTTTCTTTGCCACACACTTTTTCACTCAGGAAATTGCCACCTGAGTAATAGAACTGATTTCTTCTTTGTGTGCACATATACAAATAGACCAAAGAAGGAAAGCAGGCTCCATGTCTTATATCCATGTCTGTACCTTGATATCTTATGGCAGTGTGCAATTTCAAGGTATTTCAATGTTGAACTTACAACTTCAGCTCCCAATGAAGTTAAGAGTTTTCCTACCTGAATTTCTTACCTTCTGTTGAGATGTACCTTTGATCTACGGTTTCATTGAGGTCAGGAAGGAAAGATCTCCCTGAGTCAGCAGTTGCAATTTTTTTCCTAATGAGAGCATTATGTCATTTATCCTTTTATACTGGCAAAACACTTTGTTTCCCTGAATCTTGACTTCATGCTGGCTTTCCTGGAGGAGCTGAGCCATGCCTCATTCTTTGTTATTCACAGCTGTGAGATCTTCTTACTTCCTTCTGACATAAACAAAAGTAAATTCAATTTGTGCATAAGTACCAGGCCTTGATTATGGCAAAATCTTCCTGGACATGTGTGGGAGTTTGGAGGCACAAGTGACTCTGCCATATGATGAATAATATGCTTTTTTTAGCATTAATGATTAATGCTTCTTGAAAGTGATTTAACATGACTTGAAACTTTGTATAAGTATCAAAGTTGTACGCAAATTATGAAAGAACAAATAAAATGATACACAACATTGAGAAAAATGATAGTATTTGTTTTGGCTCATTCAAGTACTGTTGAAAATCTACAAATAGTTTTTGAAAACGTGCTCATTTGCTGAATCCTCTGAGGGAGCAAAATTGAAAGAAACCAAGCCATTTGAAATGTGCCAGGCATAAATGACTGGTATCTCTGTCTGCCAAAATTATTTGGCTTCATTTGACTATCTGAAATGGGGTTCTGCAGCAGTATCTTACATAAGAGATGATTAATAGAATGAGGAAAATAAGGAGCTGAAAAAAGAATCAAAAATAATTTCCTTCTCTTGTGTCACTATGGGGTTAAAAAATTCCAAGATGTCCTACAACTGTTAGAAACCATTTCAAAGAAAGCTTTTTGCCCTGCAAACAGCTTCATGAAAAGTAAGCATAAAAAGACATTGCCATTTTAGCAGCATCTTTTGAACAATAAGTCTCTCTTCTTGTACATTAAAATCTCAGAATCACTTTCCCTTATAGTCTGGGAATTCTCTGTCTTTGAGGTAGGGATGAATCTATGCTTTTTTGATCTATTTCATGTTTAAGGATATTAACATATATTCAGGATAATGAAAACCACTTCAAATGCGCAGAGCATCTTTGTTGTCATGAAAGGCTGATGTTAGCTTCCTGCTGAGTTCTGCAAAACCAGAGCTCTTGAATTTAACAGAGCTCAGAGATTTGTTTCTGGACTTACATTGAGTTAAGAAGTTTCTTCCTTGCCATGTTGGGCTGCAGCAATTTTTGGTATATTTTTGTTTTTGGAGGGATGGGGTTTACTTAGACATTTACTTTATTTTGCTACACAGGGACTCAGAACATGGTTCTGTGATATAAATTGTAAAGTTCTGAGGTCAAGGTCCTGTGCCACCTACATATATATATATGTATATATTTTTTTAATCTATGTATTTGTTTATTTTTAATTGCTGGAGTTTGCATTTTCTTTCTCCCTACCCTGTTAGAGTCTAATAAAGAGTTTCATGTTTAAATCTCTGAATAGAACTTTAATTACAGTCTGCTGAAAAAAATCCATGTTATACCATAGCTATGAAATCCCTTTTTTGAGGTCTGGTAAGTGATATACCTGGAATCTTCTCCTTATATGATAAGGACCTCTTGTTTCAATAATGTTTCCATAGAATTTCCACCTTATTATGGTCTTTCCAACCATTAAATCTTCTTTTCATTAATTTGTAGAACCAAGTGGAATATACTTTTCTTTGTGAAAAGACTAAAACTTTTTTCTTAATCAAGTTGTGTCTGACTGTGAATACAAAGACTTCTTCCAAGTGTTCTGGCACACCAAAACATTCACATTTTCTTAAGGACAGCAGGTGTCACCTCTGAGAAATGGCGTTTTATAAAAAAAGTTACTTTCAGTCAAACTGTGTTTTTATAGAAAATTTTCCACCAGTCTAACAATACATCACCTCAAGTATGTCACTGACTGCATTTTGGATTTGAGGAGAAAGAGCTTTCCCAGACTTTGTGGCAGCTTATTACATTCTTTCCATGTTTCCTGAGGACTGAATACATTTGACAACTGTTTATCCTTATTAATTTAATCAAAAATTTATTCCTAGGAAATTACCAGGGTAAAAACACTGACAAAAGCAACTAAGGCAAAAGTCTATTAGCTTTGTTTCTTCAGGGAAACATTTCATAGACAGAAATTATGCTCTCAAGAGTGAGGAAAAATCATTACAAGGGGAATTTCATTATTACTGAAAAGAATATAACGGGTGTGTGTATGATGGAGAAGGATGGGATCACTCATTTGAAGCCTCTCAATGCACCAATGACTTTACCATTTCAGCAAAATGCCAAAAAAGATGCATGGTCTGAACCCTGGTATCTTTATTACTGCAGCATATTATCCTGGCATATTCTGTACTAAGTGCCATTGAGCAGAGCTAACATTTTGGAGTAGAATTGGTCTTTCTCTTTTTTTTTTTAACATTTTCTTACCAATTGGTTCATTCTTCCTTACTCTGATCTTGCTTTGAAGTTATCATTCTTAGCCCTCATCTTTTGCTTTCCTGTTTCTTTTATAGCCTTGATAGCATTAGTTAAGCAATGCTTATTGCCATTTAAGCAACTTGGGGAAAACTTTAGGACTTGCATCTGATTATCAAATTGTCTTAAAAGTGAAAATTCAGCAGCATTCAGGCCTTGTTCCATTACTCTTAGGGCATTTGCCTAGCTGTTATGGGTAAAAATAAAATGATTTATGAAGATAAATCAGGTGTGCATCATTCTCCTAGTTTGCAAAAAGAGCTACATACCACATTATGTAAGTCAAAGAAGTGTGAGAATGTTAATAACTCTGTCAATCAACTTAATGTTTCATTTTAATCCATGTATTACCTCTAATCTTAAAACAGAGTAGTAATCCCCAGTTTTAAAATACTATTGCCCACCAATCCATTCCTGTATAATACAGCCTTTCACTGTATTATTCCTATTTTATAAATCAGGAGAAACTGAAACAAAAGTAAAATTAACTGAGCCCTATTCAGCTTCCTACAGCCATTAGACTTTGCTTGTGATTATAGCTCTTTGTTTAAAAGTGTGTTTATTAAGACAGTCATCTTTTCTTGGGCTCACACCACAGTCATGGTCATCTCTCATTCTGTCCTTTCTGACTGCTGAGATGTGGGATAAGTGGCTTTTTCTACTACAAATAAGCCACAGGGCTCATGAATATATGCAGGGGGCCTTATTCTACTCTGAAAGCAATTTTTGCCTGAAATAATTCCAGAAGCCTTTCTGGCCTTGCCCTTGAGTTGTGCAGGATTCTGTGTAGAAAGCTGCTGGTGTTAAGGAGATGAATAAACCTGCGTGGGAGCAAAGAAGACATTGACACCTTACAGGAGTGTGCAGTGATGCTGATGGCAGCTGTGACATGTGCTAGCTACAGGGCTTGGCACCAAAGAAAGAACTTTTTTTTAAGGTGGAGGCAAATTATACCTCTTAGGAAGAGCTGAGGCTGTCATGGCCTCTAACAGGGAATAATAGCTGGGTTAAGTATTTCAAATTTAATATCCTAATCACCACTCTACAGTTTCAGTCCCCAAAGAGATGCAAGTTCATCCTGCCTCTGGTACTGTCCTCATGCATCTGTAATGGTTTGGTGCCAGTCCAGCTCAGGTGTGTGCAGGGAACACAAGTAGGTGAAATATGTTACATAAACACGCTCACAATTTTGATTTCTCTCAGTTCCTTGTACACCATAAAGGCCATGATCTCTCCATGAAGATTTCCATGGAGAGATCTGGGGCCCTGTAGTCAGCCTGTCATGATAATTTGGGGTGTAACTTTTTTTTTTGTAATTAGCCCCTTGTCAAAGGAAGGGGGTAGTGCCTTAGACATCCCCTCTCTGTCTTGCCAAGCTCTCATACAAGTCCTTCAGTTTTGTCCAAACCTAACAGGAAGAGGGAGAGGGTTTCTGCACTGTGGGGATGTGATGAGTGCAAGCACTTCTGCTCCTGGGTGCCATTTAATGGGAAGAGGAGTAGCAGGTGTCCCAGGTTGCTCAAATCAAGGTCTTTGCACATCACTCTGACATCCACATGTTGGTTTCCTCATACTCCAGGCTGTACAGCTCCCAGGCAAAAATAGCCTGTCTCCATGGTCCTATGTGCTCTGAAAGGTTATGTCTGGAATGGTTATCATTTATTTCTCTTTTCTTTCCAGCTTTTAACACCATAGTGTTTCTGCATGTCTTGATTCCCAAAGTGTAACTCTTGTTTATGTGCTCAGGTAAATGTACCCAAGTTGCTAAGCATTGATTTCATAAGTAATACTTGAGTGCTCTATGAATGCTGGTAAAAAAATCTAAGTCTACAACTGTGTGTCAGATCTTTTCCTGATGTAAACTGGTGTCACTCAGAAAACGTATAATTCAGAATATTTCAGCTGGGAGTCAACATGGGGTGAACTTAATAGCTAGAGGTTGGGAGACACAATTACATGGAACCACTAGGCACTTTTTAAAAAGCACTTTTAAAACACTCTCCAGTTGAATTTGAAGGATGTTTGTGGCAAATCTTTTGAAAGGGTCATTGACTGTACAGGGATGAAAGTTGTGGGCAATCAAGTTCTGTAATTTGTTTCTGCCTACTGAAGAAAAAGGGCATATGTTTCTACAGAAGTTTTTGACTCCTCATCGTTTTGATTTTTATTTAACATACAAACTTTAAAGGAATCATTTTATTTTGGAACAAACACACATAAAAACATGACAGAAGACTATTTGGCATAAAACAAATTACCAAGAATGCACACAGTCTCAGAATTTCTGCTTGTGAAGTTACATGGCACTGTTTAGAACCTGACCTTCAGTGTTCATCATAAACCAATGATTTTATTTTACTGTATTTGATAGAATATTTATAACTTTAGAGTAGACATTGATAGGTGATGAGAAAGAATATGTTCTCTCAGATTATTTGGCTGAAGATGGGGTTAAAAACCAAGTCTGGGGTGAAGGGAGAGCAAATAACTTGCTTAGCAAGTTGTTGCCAAGCTGTGACCTACACAGCTGTTTGTTTGAGAACTTTTGCCCATACTCTAATTTCAGAGATGATAAATGTGAAGCAATTAGCACTGATTCATGCTTGTAAGTGCTACTTGAGAGTTCAGTTGAGGAACTGTGCCTTTGTATGATTTTGTGTAAGTGGTGCTTCAGCATATTTAATAAGGTCAGTTATAATACATGTTTGAAAACTGCATAAATGCAATCAGGAAAACATTTCTGATTGCATGAATAATAGTTGTTGCATATGCTTAAAATGCAGTAAATTATAATGGGATATAAATTGAGCTCTAGAGACATTTTTACATTAATAAACTTAAAATCTCATGTATTTTGACTAAGTGTTCTGATTAAGCAGACATTTGAAGAGAGTGAGGAGGGAATACCTCGTTGCTGAAGAAAAGGCAGTTGCAGATGTCACAGAACCAATTTCTAACCTGAGCTGGTGACACAGACTAGGATGGATGGGTTTTGTGCAGTGAAAATGTAGGTTGTGCTTAGATAAACTATTTTATGAAGAGGTTTTAAATCAATGTACAATAGGGCTGGCAAGACCTTAAAGTTATTTGGCCGACCCTTTTGCTCCAGTACCTGTGCTTTTCCTGGCAAATATTTTTCAAGTCTGTTAAAACACTGAATATTCCTATTGTCTGTTGTTCCACTGCTTGCACATGAGCTTTGTTCTTGACATAAATAAGATTTTCTAGTCTCTAGTCAGAATATTTCTGCTGGAATTTGATATAAAAAGAATATAAAGAATAGACACTTCCCTCTGCATTAATCTTTTGGGGACTGTTTCTTATCTTACCTGCAGACTGTATGTGTTACAGTTTGAGAGGGCACAGTATCCAATTCTCTCCATTTCCAAAGTCACTGTGAGTTTCTCTCACTGCTGTTCCTTTAGTGACTGTTTCCATGATACAGTATATTCCTCAGCTTTCACACCTGGGGCAATTCCAAAGGGCCACTGAAGAATTCAGTGTCCATGAAAAAGTTAGTATTTCTGGTTTCTGGTTCACTTAAATTTCCTTCCACTTCAAACTGCCTGTTGATTGTGTTCCTCATATCCTTTTGATATGCAGAATAAATGGGAAATGTATGTAAAAACTGTTTCTAGGTGTTCTGCTGCTCTAAAAAAATTGAAATAAAAGACAGTACTGAAGTTTCTTGAATCTCAGTGAGTTTTGGGGAAAAAGGTCTGCAAGACTTGAAGGACCAGAGTGTTAGGGGAGAAGAATGTAGGGATGAGGATGATGAATGTGGTTTCATAGATGGATGAGAGTTTAAGAAACTCTGGAGAGCAATTGGCTTTGTGCTTAGCCTCTAAAGAGAGGAAAATTGCATTGACTGAGATTGAAACTCCCTTGGGTTTCTCATTCAATTCCACCCTTGTACTCCCTTGGCCAATAAACAGATAAAGAAGAACTAATAAAAAGAAAGAATCAGGTTAAAGAGAGAATCTGTAGCTGCTAGTGCAGCTGCAGTTAAATCCTTTTCTTACATCATAGATTGCTCCCAAATAAAATCATTCACTCTAAGGCTATTGAAAAGACAAAAGCTTCTCTTTTTAATCGTTGCCTGCTGAAGGCATTGACCTTTGGCTGTGCTGAGGCAGGAGGACTGTGAAGAAAAATGCAGATTGGAAGTAAGTCTGCCTTCATTTTGAGGTGTGTTCCCTTCCTCAGTGCAGGAGGGAACTGCCAGCAGGTTTCTCAGAGCCACTCAGGTCTCTTTACAACCACCACAGGTTACAGGTGGTGTTGGAAGTTCTTCAGGTGCTGGTTCTCTTCCTAAAGGCCTCCTCTGCCCTCTGTTAGCACCTTCCCTGCCTGTTCTGTAAAACATGAGGACATCTGAGTTAATTTCTGGTTGTTTGCATTTACCCAATTATGACTCTGACCCACTTTCTGCCCTTTCCCAAGTTAAAAATATACATTGTCTTAAGAAAAAAAATACCAAAAAATTCCCTTATTGCAAACTGGCAGTTGCACACATATATCTAAGGGCAAATAAAGCTTTGTATTTTGCTATTTTTTTTTAATTCTTACATTAAGTTGCATGACTACAAACCTTTGCTTACCTCACTGTATTTTCCCATGCTATGATATGATAGCAAAACAAATGTAACAGAAGAAAGTTAATTAAAATGGAAACCTGTAAATTGGAAGTTTTGAGTCAGGCTTCTAAATGTTGCAGTGTGTGTTTGGTACACCAGTTCCCTGGGGTACGTGCAGCACACTTCATTCTGTGGACAGCTTAAATGTTATGAGGTCTGGCAGTTCTTTATTTCACTGCTGATTAGATGACCTATGAGCAGTGTAGCATGTCACCCTTGCATTGGAGAAGAATTGGCACTGCCTGTGGAGTTGGATTCAATTGTTGGGATGTATGAATGTCTGCTTCCAAATGCTTGACAGAGATTAATAAAGTGCAGAGTTTCTTAAAGAGAATCAATGGCAAGATGGCAGATGCTATTTTCTTTGCCTTTTTTTTCTTGGGGGTAGCGTGGGGGTAGTTGCTTTTTCAAAGTAACGAGCATCATAAAGGCTTGGGGACAGCTGACATGGGATTCTCAGAATCAGGTTCATCCCATGGGCCTACTGTTATATATAAGCAGCACTTGCTAAACAGTAGGAAGGTGTTTAGTTTGGGTTTTTTTAAAATTCCTGTTAGCATTTCAATGTGAGTTTGGGTGTGATGTTTTTTGGGAAGGTTTGTTCTTGTGCAAATGTGTCCTCAGATTGAAAACCCTATGAGGAAGAAATGAGAGACCCAACACCTTCAACAAAATAGTCCTCAAAGCCCCTCTGAAAACCTAACTCGCTTCTCAAACTCTGTTCCAGCTGTTCTAAATTTTAAACCAACAAGACAGTCATGCTATTCCGTGCTTTTATAGAATAAAAAGAGAATCCCACCACTATCAAAAATAGAAGCTATTGATATGTCAAAAAGTGTTAATGTAAACCACCTACATGTACTTCATTTGGTCTGTTTTAATTCTTCTCACTTTTCCCCTCCTCGCCCACCATTTTCGAAGAGTTACAGGGTATGTCTCTATTCCTTTGCAACTCCAGTCCTGATGTGGCTGAGAAAAGGAGGATGGACAGGACATCTTTCTGAAATGGACCTAGTGGGCCAGTTTCCTATAGAGTTATGTGCTCACCTAATAATGAAAGTGTTCATTTTAAACACCATTTCCCCAACAAGTATTTCTTATATATATCTTACTGAAGACTCCTGAGCGAGTTAAGTTTCTGTAACCTTCCTTTGAGACCAACTGGCTTGTGAGAGAATTTTTTCTGACTACAGTTCCAGAATCAATAGCTGAAAAAGCAGTCCTGTATTTTCCTGTTCTGTGGACTTTGAGGTCATTTAGTTCTTTCTGTGGTATCACTGAGTGCCTATTAAATTGGAGCTCAAGGTAGCTAGATAGGAGGCAGGAGATAAAGGAAAAATGTGTTTTAAATGCTTGATCTACCCTGGCAAATTTTCTTGCAAAAGATCTGCAGAGGCATAACACATTCTGATTGGTGGGTGTCTGTAGGAAGCAAATGGAAGGAAACCCTTTTCATCACTTACAGATAAATTTAGCTACAACATAAAAACATACTGGGGGGGGAAAGAGGGAATGTATGTTGAGAAGTCAAATGACTATTAGGGGAAAAAATCATTTAAATCTAAACAGTACAGAGGAAAGACAGTTTTGTGAAGGTTTCCAACATTAGCTTACACATTTTATTTCTCTTATCGGTATAGCATGTAGGGAATAAATTAAATAAAACATATCTTATTATGGATTTTAACAGTTGGGGAAGAAAAAGGATTATTTTTCATATGGGTCAATATACAGAATTATTTCTGCTTTTGCTAACAGCTCAAATGTCTTCTGTAAAAATTTTGCCACCGGAATTTGCTGCATATATAAATAGAAAAGGCTTATATGGAAGACTGAATCCAAGTGATTAAATGGCAAATTGTCTTGCCTTTTTCTGGTAATGGAATAAGCTAGAGGCTTCAGAAAATGAGGGGGAAAATCAGCTTTTAACTCCTTTTATTAGTAAATGCCTTTCTAAACTTTATCTTAATTTTTTTACATTTCCCTTTTGAAAACCAGAAGTTCATTTAACCAAAATCTTCTCGTGGGAAGGTCTCTGTTTCCGCAGCACTGTTATCAGAACAGCATGGGATTTCATCTCAGGCTGTATTGAGGAAGATGGGTGAGAAAAGGGCAGTGATTGGTATCAGCTCAGGTGTTTCATGTCTACCTGCAGTGCTGCCTCTGACTCATTAGGGTGAAGGATTCAGGCTGTTTCACCAGAACCTTCTCAGTGGAAGTTCAAGTCTAGGCAGTTCCATGCTTTTTATTTTGTGTGTAATTCTGCCTCTCTGCAGCCCACCAGGTTGTGGGGATGATCCAGTCAAGGTGTTTGTCTTTCCCACACCAACACCTGCACCTGGTTCAGGGGAGAGAACAGGTGAGCTGGAGGAGCCGAGCTGCCTAAGCAAACTTTGCCATAGAAGGAAACCTCTCTCAGCTTGGGCCCTAAATGCCAAATATATTTCTTCTTGCAAAGAACTGAACCCAACGCTGTTGCCTGTGCAGGAATAAACAGCTTCCTAAACTTGGTCCACTTTGTCTCAGAGCTTCTTAAGGGAGAGTGGCTCTCAGAGATGCACTGATGAATTTTCATCTATGTCAAAATGCATTCTTCCTCTAGCCATTTTATTCTAGTGAATTTTAATGTGACTATAGAAATATTTTTTTTTCTTTCTCATTTTGTCAGAATCCTATTTAATGTGGGCTTTTGGTGGAAATAAAAACTATTTAGTTATTAACTAGGAATGTAAAGGGAAGAAAATCACAAAGTGTTGAAAAAACTGGGTCAGCTTTGGACCTTTAGGAATAAAAACAGGCTTTAAAGTTCTGAAATGCTGTCACAAGGTTTTGCAGCCATTTTTGCTCTTCAGAAAATTCTTAATACCCTCCTTTTATCGCTTGCTACAGTTTTTTCAGCTCCATTATGAAAGCTCATGGAGGCCAAGGGATGAGTGATTTCACAAGAAGGTCGTCCATCAGCTTGTTCTTCACTCTCTGTAATTAAACTTAGAGCACAGTGGGAGGCTCATCTTCATACTCTGACCTTCCTGCAAGAAGGGAGGTTATGAAATAGCAAAGCAAAGTTTCTTCCCCAGTGTAATCAAATCTCTGAGATGAGCTTTATGTACCTGCAGCTTCTTACCAGGACACAAGACAGAGCCCTAAACTGGCAGGTTCTTGTCCTTGGAATAGGATGAATACATAAAAGGTCACCTTTTGGCAGACAGACACATTTCAGTGACATTTTTTATTTAGGATTTTTCTATCTCTCATTAGCAAAACCCATTAAGTTGGGCAACAAGATGGAGAGGGGAGGTGACATGGGGAGCTTCCCCAGAGAATGGAACTAAACCCAGATTAGTAAAAGACCAACAAATAGGTAAAGAGCATATTAATGAAGTGCATAGACAAGACTGAGCTGGAGAAAATGGGTATACAACTAAAGCTGTCAACAGTGAATAGAAACTGAGAAAGTAAAACCCATGTAGAAAATAACAAATGGAGAACCCTCAATAAACATCCAACCAATATGTGTGGAAAAAGCAATCCAAGAAACACAGGCAGGTTATTAGATAAGACACAGTGGTGGCAGTGGGAAGCAAGTGAAGCAGAAGAAATGCAGAGTAACAGATTTAGAATTTCAAGGTTAGATATAACTCCATAATTACAGTGTAGATGGGGTTGCTCTAAGTTGGTTTCTGGTTTACCCATCTTGCACAGTGAATTAAATTCTACTTCTTAAACATTTTCACATCTAAGGGTATATTATATGGTCCTTCCTTGAATTGTGTGCACTGAACCACATAGTGCATTGTCCTTCAGGATTTTCAGAGTAATCAGAAGCAAATCCTTATGACTACAACCTAATGGTGACAAGTTTCTGAAGGAGTAAAAAAGCAGATACTGCTGGGGTGGCAACCACATGACTCAGTAGACACAGGAGAAATCCTTTTCTCCCAGCAGAGAGGATGTTTGCTAGGCTGATGTATCTCCCTGGGCACTGTGTGTTCTCTGGCTCTGTGTTTCAGAGAGTCTGGGGTGTCTGGAGTCTGTGTCTGGGGTCCCTGACCCTCATCTTACTCATGCTGCAGTGATGTACAGGAGTCTCGCTCTGCCTTGGTGTGTCTGCATTCTGAAATGCAGTTGTCTGATGTTTGACTCTTTTATGCTTTGCCGAGATGGAAATCTACTGCTAACAATTATCTTTCCTTGTTAAGATTTAGGGATACTGAGCTGTGGAGGATTTTTTGTACAAGGTTATTTTTTGTGAGGTTATAACACACTTTAATAGGTTGCAATTGTTTTAACCAGAGGCTGTAAATATTAGAGAGAATTACATATGCTGTAACTTTTGCAGGCTGTTAAACAAAATTATAGGAGGAAGAGGGTGTAGGAGAATGCCTCCATGGGAGATGCATATTCTGGGAGGACAGGGCTGGGATGTGTGGGTTGTTTCCTCAGCTGTGGTGTTGGGCCTGCTGGGTGACCTTGTCAAATGTGTTCCCAACTTTGTTCCTTGGTTTCCTTATCTGTGCAGTGTACCAGCTTCACTTGCCCTGCAGTTGCTGTCTAGGGCTGGGACAGAGTGTCCTGCTGCTCCCCACGCAGCTGAGTGTTCCTGGGTCCTTGACAGGCTGTCTGCTGCTGGCTTTCTCCTTCACCAACAGTTGTTGGTGAGGAAAAGATATCTGGAAATCAGATTTTTTTTTTTTTTTTAACATGCTAGATGTGTCCCAGTTTGCAAATTGGCTAGACAACAGTTACTACTTATTTTTAGTAAAGGTCTGGGTCTGCAACTTAGGTGCCAACATACATAGACAAACACCTATCAGGATTTCAAAACTCAACCTATATTTCCAAACAGTCCCAGAAGCTTTCTCCATCTGTTTCAAGTTCCCTACCCATTTATTAACTCCAGTTTTTGAATTTAGTTTTATTTGAGAAATTAATACAAATTTGGCAGTGGTGTTCTCTTTTTGGATTACAATAATTAAATGTTTGCATCACTTAGCACCTAACAATTATTTTAAAAATCAGGCCCAAATAAAACAGATTTCTGATTGAATATTTAGAGGCAAGAAACTGAGGGGCAGAACAGAAAACAAAGCAGTCTGAGGCCATAAAATGGAACAAAAAGAAATTACATAAAAATACACATTAGCATGTTTGTTCTGAAATATTTTATTGAATAAATGTGAAGAAAGCAGATAGTAGATAGGTTCCAGAACCCATTATCTTCATTCCCATTATTTTCCTACCCTTTTTTTTTTTTTTTTTGCCTTTTTATTTGGAAGAAAAAGCCATGTCCTGTATATAAATATCTGAAACAGTTTTTATAACAAGAGTGGACAGATTGATAGAAGGTGCATTCCTTGGAGAATATCTGACTGGTTTTCCCTTGCAGCTGTTAGCAATATTTGTCGCTCAGATGATAAAGCTGTTCACTGGCGGTTGGTCGAGAATACTTGATACTATTTTAATAAACATTGCATATTTCCCCTGTGTTGAAGTGGACTGCTTTTATCTGATGGGAGAGGTGTTTGTTCCAGGCACAGGAAGAGGAAGGGCCCCTGACAGTGGTGCCAATGTGCCACTTACAGTAATTTAGTGATGAACTACTGAGCCAGTCTGATCCACTTTGAAGAAGGCAGAGCACTTATTTCTCTGAGGGTTGGCTGCTTATTCATATTGATGAAGCATAAACAAAGTACAAATGAAAAAAAAAGAAGTGAAAAAATTATCATACTAATTTTGTTTTTAGATTTCTCATAGGATTTCAAAAGAAAAGAAAAAGATAACAAAAGAAAAAAACATGGCATGGCTTTTCTTACCAAGTGGAATATTAATAAAAGGAGGTAAATAGCATTGAAATAAACTCTTCATCTTTAAATCTAACCTCTGGAAATGGCATGCCCTTTATTTCATGTATTGCGCTTACTGTGAAGCCTAATTAATAAATATAAACCCATATGTTTCTATAGCCTCTGTCTAGGAACCAGGCTGACTGAAAAAAAGAGATGAGTTTTCAGTCTAATACAAACATAAAATCCCTGTTTTCTATTTCTGTGGCAACGGAGATTCATGTTGAATTAAAGTGACCAAGTAAACATAGCTTGAGCAAGGAATTTAGCCTAATCTGTGGTATTTACTTGGCATAAGGGAATAGCTGATACCCTGATGACATAAGCAGGGCAAAGCCAGCAATCTGAGCTCTATTTTACCTGTGTGATAACACATACCATTAAATTTGGTGGCTTTACTTGGGATTTAGTGTAGAATGAGATTGTAAATCTTCTAAAGAAGTGCATATAGACACAATGTTTTATCTGGAGCCTACAGGGCTAAACTTGTTCTAGGAAACATTGAGATGCACAGTCCTCTACAGATGAGGAGAAATAAATAGATGATGGGAGGTTGAATGTGGAAGGGAGCAGGACTGGAACGCTTCAGTGAGGACAAGTTGGGAAAGGAGCCCATTGGGATATGCAGGGTGAGAGGGGATTTTTGCTGAAAGTTGGGGCTTTGATAGCAGCTTCTCAACAGCTCCATGGTGTGTGTGCTCTGTGTTGTGCACAGACCATGGGGGAGAGTAGTGCTTGAATATCTGGTACCAAATTTGCTGTGTCTTCCCTCCTTGGAGCAATGCATAAAGCCTGTCTGCTCACTGCAGCCTCCCCAGTGGTGTTTTGCTTCTTGTCCAGTAAAACAGTGATCAGATAAGAGAGCATTTCACTTTTCTGACCTAGTGGTGTGGCCTTGCCTTGGGTTTGCTCTTAGTGGTGTGTGAAACAAGTAACTGGGTAGAAAAAGTGACAGGTTCAGAGCAATGATTGATGCAGAGAGTATAATGTGGCACCAACAGGAGGTATGCCTGGCTTCTAAGCAGATAAGGAGAAAGAAAGGCTGGCTGGGAATAACTGCTGCTTTTTAAATTTTAAATTTTTTTAAGTTGCAAGATGTTCTCTGCTTTCCTTGATACTATTTCCACAGCTAACAGATAAAGTAAGGTACTGTGTGTCTTAGATCTACCCGTTTCTGTCCTGCCAAGAAAGTCCAGGCTTGTCTATCATGCAGTCACCATGGCTTCAAGTCACTATAGCTGAATCCCCCCAGCTAAAAATATTTGAAAAGCCTCTGAAGCTGTGTTTAATCCTAGCTTTGTTTTAATCATGATTGTGTATTCTACATTTCTGAGACATGATTATAAATTTGAAGAAAGCTTGTGAAGAAGTTGCTTCAAGGCTTTATAGGTTTTGGCCGCTGATACACATGATAAATAACTTGGTGGAGAAGAGCACAGTGCTTGTGTCTGAGCCTGGGGAGCGTTCTGGTATCCTGGGGTGAATCCCACACTGGTGTTGCTGCAAGGGACCCTCAAACCCGAGCTGACAGCTCCCCTTGTGTCCCCAGCACAGGCACGGGAGGCTGCACTGCACCCTGATGGGACACCCAGCTCGCTGAGGCTGGAGCTCAGGCCAGTCTGCTGGAGCAGAAACAGCTGACTTAGGTATGGCCTATCATCCTCACAGCATCACATGCTGAGGAGAAAAAGCAAGCTGGCTTTCAGTTACCTGAGTTACCAGATTATTTCCAAGGTTTTTGGATGAAAGATTGGATTTTCTTATTGAAGTTTCTTATAATTTAATGTTCTATTCAAAAATTATTTCTTTCCCTACAAAATGGAGGGAGGTGAGGACAGGCAGAGACTTAGGATGCTGTAGAGAGAAAATAACTTAATTGGTCAGAAGCTGAAAAAACAGCTATGACACAATAATGAAAAAACAAATCTGTATTTCAATACTACACAAACTATGGAGTAATGAAACCGACCTACTGCACTTGATGACTCATTGGATTATAATCTAATAATCATAGAAACAAATGGATTTCCAGATCACTGTAGTAAACTCAGAGATATGGGTAGTTTAGGTGCCTTGAGATGAGCCCACAGGTGTTTGGATATTTATCTGAAGTGCAATAGGTTCCTAACTCCTTTGGCATTAAAATTAGCAACACAAATCTAAGACATTTCCAACAAGTAGTTAATTCCAGAGATCAAGGATTGCTCCAGAGACTGAAAGTAAATTGTAATGTTTTCTTAGTATATAACTCCTACTAAGTGCCACCATCTGATGCTGAAGGATGTGACATCACCTCTATTTAAACACTTTGGGACAGGGAGATGCAGTTTTTGAACACAACCTTTAAAAGGCCATGTGATGTGCAAGGAAGTTACTTGAAAGTCAACTTAAAGAATAATTGCCGAGGTGACTCTGAGAGCTGCCATTAAACAAAAGGATGAGCACAAAGCAATAAACTATTTGGATTCAATAGCTTCCATGAATCTGCCTCCTTTTAAAGCAAGTATTGATCTTCACCATGAGACGAGGCAATCAGTCACTCTCTACAGTCACACATATGCATGCAAGCAGTAATCACATGGGGCACAGTTCCCAGAGAAACATCTGCTTTTTGGTTTGGGGGTTTTGGTCATTTTGTTAAATTTATTTAGAGTGTTTCCCAAATATGATGTCTTAAAAAAAAAAAATCACCACACAGGTGTTTTATAGGCACTTTTTGTTCTTTAAAGCTGCGAAAGCTAAGGCATGGCTGGAAGGCGAGTTTAAGAGAAGGATTGATTTTTAGGAAGGTTATTGAGGTCTTAAATGCTTAACTGCTTTATTTCAATTCGATTATATTGAAATCACTGGTCTTATCAATTGGTGAAGTCAGAGTTATTTGCTTTTAAGAAAGATTTAAACATTATTTGCTTTGTTGTCCTTCAAAATACATCTATATTCTATATTGATGCATTCTCACTTTGTGGGAGCAACAGACAATTATCCTCCCAAACCATTTAAGCTAAAGATATTTTAGTTTCCAAGCACCCATTAAAAAAAATCACCAGAAAAACTCAAACAATGAGGTTAAAGGTTATGATTGTGCTTTCACTCAAGTGTAATCCTTTTAGCTGGGAGTGTGTTCTTTGTGCAGGCAAACTGGAACAGGATGTATCTAACAATTACCTGAAAGCCTTGTTATATCCATAATGCAGGTACATATCCATATAACCATATATCCATGTGGTTATTCCATATCTCCCTATTACTGTGCTTGTGGTGGAATATGCCTCCATTTACTATTTTTTTTTTTTAATTGGCAAAATTAAGACTTTTTGGGGTTGGAGTGTTTGCATATATCTTGGGAACATTAATAGCCTGTTATATATTTACTGTAGTATATTTAATATGAGAAGAATTGTTCTCTCCAAGTGATGTTTCAGGCAGGAGTCTGATTTTTCATTTTTGTCATTAAGAGTAGCTGACTTGACTCAGAGAAAAAGTTTTGGGATGAAAGAGGGATCAGAAAACACTGAGAACTTGCTTCTGAAAACTGTTTTGCATTTCAAGAAAAAAAAAATTGAGGCTGTTTTGTTTTCCATGGACTATAAATTATGGAATCATAATACATTGAAAGGTTTCTTGCATAGTTATTTACACTGAAATCTTGACTTCCTGTAAATCAAAGATAAAGACAAATTTTAAAAATGGATGTCTAATAAAGTTACGGCTTTGTTCCAAATCATTGAATCATGGAATGGTTTGGGTTGAAAGGGACCTTAAAGTTCCAACCCCCTGCCATGAGTAGGGACACCTTACACTGAATGAGTTATTCCATGTTGTTCAAGAGATGTCAGAGTGAAAATATTTCTTTTTATAAAATGATTTCTGAAACCATAAAATAAAAATTTTCATTTTGATAGGACCTTTTCTTTTCTTTGTGTGTGAATGAGATTTTGAGGTTTTCCTTAGATCTAGAATTGCTTTAGAAGCATACAGCATTTGTAATGTGTTGCAGTGTCACTGTGAAGCTTCTGAATAGATCACTGATCTTGAAATTCATAAGAACTCTGCATATATTTTTATTCCTTGTGTGTAAGAAACACATCAGACAGACTCAAGAAAACTATAATTAATTTCGCTGTGCTGTTAATATTAAAGCAGCACAAATTTAATGCAATCCTTTCAGTATTGGAATCTGTGGACAAACATTTGAAACTTTTAATATTTTGGAATCTTTAAAATAGCAAATGATGTAAAATCCCTAAACCTTAGCTGGCATAAATGTAGAATTTGATCATCAGACACCGTTTTTGGGAGAGATTCCAAGCCCCAATAGCATCCTGAGAGGGGAGGAAGTATGATAAGTAATTGCTCATTTTTACAGCACTTTTAGAGGTTATTCTCCAAGCTCTGTTTTGTATTTTTGTGTTTCTCTAAACAGCTGTCAAGGTAGGACCCACATCGATAAAATATACAATCAGTGCTGACCTCAGGTCCCCTGGCCTCAATAAGACAGCCAGTTACAAACTGTTCTAATTGAACTCTCGACACCCAAAGTATGCTGATAAGATTGGTGTTGCCTTCTGCTGAAGGATGATAAATCATCTGGGTGAAATCAGTTCATTTAAACAAAGTCATATACAGGATTAAATTCTGGTTTTTTGGGAGAAAAGGGGTGTATCAGGAAGAGTGGACTTCAACCCAGAAGGATTGTTCTTTGGGCTGTAAAATAATTTTTCAAAGTAAAAGCCCTAGAGAATTTAAAATACAGGGTGAAAGTCTGTGGAAGGCTCTGGTGAGGCAGGTTACTTTCTCTAATAATTGTTTCCTATGCAGGACACTCGTAACCCCCAGGGAATGTAGCAAACACTTTGTAGAGAGGACTTTCAGAATTCAGTTCAAGGCTTTTCATTTTATATTTTTCCTATTGGATTTTTTTTTTTAATAATTGGAATAAAATGCATTAGGGTTTTGTCTTGGGGAATTCCATTTAATGTGCCAGATCCTTTAACATAGAAGTGTTAAAAGCTGGGCCCTTGGAAAGGTGCTGTGTTGGAGCTGATCTTCAAATTTGGTCCAAGAGGAGATCCAAAATGGGAAACAAATGCACTGTGGGATATCCTCAGTCTGCAGCTCCCAAGAGACAGCTGAAAGGGTGGAGTTTGGGAAGGACATCAGGCAAATCCACTGTAATCAGCAGCAGAGATGGCCAGAGGTCCCCATGTGTAATTCCTGGTGTGAAAAATCTGCTCAACCCTTTAATCTCATTTCACAGGATTAAAGGTCATTATTTTAAATAATTTAAATTTATGTTTAATTTTAAAGCTCTTGAAAAGGAGATGTAGCAGCAGAATTGAGTACGGTGCTCTATATTCATGTTTGAATTCTAGAGACCTCTGGGAAGAGGGTGAAACATTCCCTCCTTGCTCACCTAACAAAGGAGCTCAAACCCATCCCTGTATTTACTGTCTGATTGTGGTTGGGAGTTGTTCTTTTCTTGGAGCTTTCTTGCTTTATGATTCAGAATTGATTGAACAAAAATAGTGGGCAGGAGAGGCCATAAATCTAGCCCTCTGTAGGAGAAGATGAGCATGTTTTCTAAAGAGACGAGCAAGGAAAAGCAGTGAATGTGCCCAGGAGGACTCCTGCCTACATCCCCAGTGCAGAGTGTGGGGTGGGAAATGCACCATTAGTGTCCCCTGTGACACAAATGTGACACATCTGGGGGCATCCCTGTCCCCATGCTCGCTGCTTTGGGAAAAGAGTAAGATTTAGGAGTGGCACATTTACACGTCCTGAAGCAAATGGAGTTCTGAAAACATTTCAGCCTGCCAGGACAGGGCCCTGTGCTCCTGGCCAAACAAGGACAGGGGATGCTCTGGCACAGGGAGTCTCACTCACTCAGAGCAGGTTTTGTTTGTTTTGTGTGAGGGCACAGCAGAGAGTGAAATTTACAGGGAGCCTTCATTTGGGGTGTTTCAGACAACATTGGCATTAACTCTTTCATGTTACATCTGGGACTCAAGCCTGTGCACTGAGGTTTTTTGATCAGAAGATCCCCCACAATAAAATAGCAAGATGTGCAACTTCAAATGTATCATGTCACATGAGCAGCTACTTGCTTCAATACACAAACATAGATTTTTGAAGCAGTTTCCAGTAAGGAGCAGACTGTTTAATGAGAAATCAAATATTTTCTGGGCTAGTGTTTAAAAGCAGAGAATGCACTTTAGCAAAGATTTGCTGTGCCCTGCCAAAATATTTCACCTAATTATGGACATTTAAACTTCATATCCCCAGATGTTGAGGAGATGTCTTGTGATGTATTTTATGCTGTGTGCTCTATGACTCCTTGGTTAACACTTTTAAACTTCCAACAAAAATGTGTAAAAATATTAATTAAAGCCCATGTTACAGTCCGTTTGGGCTGTCTGCCAACTTATCTATCTGGCTGGTAATAGAAAATGTATCTGCCTGGCCTTTTGGATTAATCAATATTTAAGTATCTCATGCAAACTGGAAAATTTTCAACAGGAAAATAATTCCAAGGCAAAGCAGGGATCTGCAACCGGTCAGAGAGTGCCTTTGCCCTCCAGTGGGAATACACCTGCTCTTATGTACTGACCACTTATCTTTGCTTCAGCTGCCCAGCCAACCCACCAAAAACTCAAGCCTCCTGCAATCTTAGTTGCTGCCATAAATACCATGGTGTAATTTGGGGGGTTGTTTTGGTTTGATTTTTTTTAACTGGAATTTTGCTCAGGGTTAATTGTGTTTTGCTTTTTGAATAGTTCTGGTATATGGAAAGGTGGGAAAATCCATCCCTTAGTGGCTCCTTTGAAATGTTGTCTCCTTTTTTGATTTTATATTCTTTAAAAATAAAACCAAAATCCCAAACCATCATGTTTATAGTTTCTTCGGTCTTCAAGAATTTCTAAACAACACAGCTTCTTGACTGATAGCAAGAATTCAGTTCATATACCCAAGTAAGACAATTTTTAAATCACATCTTTGATTCCTGTAATGAAATAATATTTCAGACCAGTTTTGATACTGCTGATCTGTGCTGCTGTCACTATCTGCAGCAGCTCACTGGCAGTGTCTAGAATGGATGCAGTATTTCCATGTCATCCCAGCTATTCCTCACTTAACACTGTGGCAGCATGAATGAGAAATAGGCACACAATAACAGCCTGTCAAGTGATAACCTTTGCCTTCAGAGAAATCTTTGCATCAGTTGGTCAAGATTCTTCCCTGGCTGAGTGTTTTGAGTACTGACCTCTGGAATACTCCTTCATGGGGGTGTGAGACATTTATTACCATGTGTCAGGGTAGCACAGGAGACTTAGGCTGGCTTTTCCCAGGCTGTGATAATCATATTTTCTTCAGAGAAAAATCTACAGAGTAAATGATCTTCTTCCTGAAGTGTAACAAAAAGGCTGCATTAACTCCACTGAGGGCCATGTGAGTAGTTAGAATTATATCCTAAAATACTTTTTAAAATTTGAAGTACTTTAAAGATATTTGGGCTTCCTAGAAGCTTGCTTTATTTTTTTGTCTTTTTGTTGTTGTTGTTGTTTGGTTGTAGTTTGTTTATTTGTTTGTGTTTATATATTTTTTTTTTAACTGTGTCAAGTGAACTAATTGGCCACAGAGTGAGAAATAGTCCTACAGTTTTATCAGGCTTGTTCATCTTGTTTGTATGCCTTGTCAGCTGTGGGCCAAATGCCAAAACCTTAGACTCACAGGTTTGGAATTGGAGAAAATAGATAAGTCTACAGTGTCTGCACTGATAGCTAGCTTGGAATAAGCAAATATTCACTGAGCATCAAATTAATGAGGCTTGGTTTCCTACAGATTTGTGCCATGTGAAAGCTTTTCAAGCTTTCATAGAGCATCAGGCACATGAATAATAAATGTGTTCATACCCCAGCCTCTCCCGTAGTATTCTAGTAGAGACAATTAGAAAAGCTCTCTTCTCATCCATTTCTCCTGTTGGGATACAGTTGCACATGAAGCCCCTGCTCTTTCACCACCCTGAATTAAAATCAGTCTGTGTATTCGGAGCTTGGTGCCTTGTGCACAAACCCCAGCAAAGAGAGAATGTTTAAACACTATCCTTAGGAAAATATACTGAAAACTTAGTGTAGCCATGAAAAATGAGGGAAGTTTAGATTGTGTGGTAGGGAAAACTCTTCACTGAAAGGACTGTCAAATACTGGAACAAGCTTCACAGGACAGTGGTGGAGTCACTGTCCCTGGAGGGATTTAAAATATGTGTAGATGTGACATGTCCACCATGTTGGGGACATGCTTTAGTGGTGGCCTTGTCAGTGCTGGGTTAACAGTTGGACTTTAAGATTTTAGAGGGCTTTGATTCCCTGATTCTGTTCAATGTTGAAGTGTTGCAGAATGGGACATCTGCAGTTCCAACAGTGGCTTCACGTCGTCTCTGGAGCTCAGATCACAGGATGTTAAGCTGTGATAGGTGGACTGAAGAGCTGTATGTGCCCAAGTAAAACTGAGGTTTTCAGCTCCTTTCTAGTGTTTCCCCTGAAATAATGGCCCTACCTCCAAGTTTTTCTTCCTTCTTTGTTAGTTTATGGCAACAAAATTCTCTCTTTCTTACCCACACATTTCCCATCTTCTCAGCATCCTGAGAATAACTTCCAGAAGCAGCCACTTTCTGCAAATTGTGTCTTACTAATACAAAAGCTGTCTGAGCTGTTGAGTGGACTGGGAGTAGCTTCAGTTCCAAGGAATTGGAGGAATAAGAACCTGCAAAAGCACCTTTATGTATGCAGCTGACAATGCATATTGTTAACTTTATCATGTTTGTACCACTATTACTTTGGTACCATAATTGCATTGCATGAGTCTTCACTCTGGTGTTATTAATGGCTATCATATTGGCAAGTTAATTTGGATACAGTTATTTCCTCCTTCTAATACAAACAAGATTTGATTAATGAGAAACATTAGTAATATACAATGGGCCCATTATTGCAGTTGTGTGTTTGCCAGCATGTATTGATGGCTGGAAGAGGCATTGTGGTTTTTTTGCTCATGCATGCATTTATTTCACTTCCACTCAGTGTTTTAAATAACAGAAAATTGCTAAAGTAGGGAAGCAGCAGTAGAAAAAAGTGTTTAGAGCTGGTGATTAAGTCAAGTGAGTCTGTTACACTCCAAGGTGTGTGCAGTGAATACGACACCATTAGAAAGCCTGGTTATTTCCATGGTGTTTTAGAAGTTCAGTGTTGTTCCTTTTCTGAATTTGTGCCAGTGTCACTGATGGAATATTGATGTGCTAATGCTAACACTCGCTGGTACCTCCTGGCTTGAAAAGTTATCAATGGCAACATTAATATAAGTACAGAAATAGTTGTCCTGCCTGTTTATGTAAAGGGTGAATTATGAGAAATATATGGATTGTTTGTATCTCGAGCTGAAGCTGTAATCTTTCCAGTTCAGCCCACTCCTCTACCTTCAGAGCTTTCTGACAGTTAAAACAAAGTGCACTGCTTTTATGCCTGGTCTCTGCCCAGCCTTCCTCCCACCCCCAGGTATCTGGTTTGATTTGGAAGAGAAGGTGAAATACGCAGAAATAATCCTCATGTGGAAATACTTTTTTTTTTTTTTTTCAGGGAGGAATAGGTAAGAATAAGAATAGGCACTTGTGATATCCCTTTCTAGTGTTCCTGGTTGGAATTTTCAATAATTTAAGAAGTCTAATGAGGACTTGACCCTTTACAGCATCATTAAGTGGTTGCTCTCAGCAAGCTCTGAACAAACTGTTATAAACACTAAGCAAAATAAGAGGTTGTGAATATGAAAAGTGGCAGCAATTCAAGGAATGCCACATCCCTGTGATTTTTATGTACACCACATTGCCTTAAAGGTAGAACATTGATATTGTATCCCTTTCTGCTGTGAATATAAGGATATTCCAATAGATGCTGAGAGCTACTGCAGTGTGAGAACATGAGGATCAAAGGTCCCTGTTCAGGTTTCCAGAGTCTGCATTGTCTCTCCTGTATGTTCCCTGCAGCACTGAGGCATGAGCAGAATCCAATGTGCAGAGAAGAGTGATAATACATATGTAAATTCCAGGCAGTGTGAATTCATGATATGTTAAGGAGAATTAGAGAGAAATGCAGGGGATCATTTTCCTCAGTGTCTTCTGGCCAGGGACTATAGTTTACAAATGCTCTGCACAATTTGAACAGCCAGACTGTTCTGATGAGTTTGACCCTTTAAGTATATAGAAGTATTGTGCTAGGTGCTATTTTCTATGCAATAGTGAATTTTTTATTCATTGTAATCCAAAACATAGTTTTAAGGAAAGAAAACACTGTTGTGATTTCAGTCCTCTTAGATGGAGAGGGAGCTGGGATCCTCTCTTTGTCCTTCTTGCTCTCCTCAGAGGTTTTGCACAGGGCTCTGAGATCAAGTACCAAGAGTAGCTCAGTACTGCTCAGTGCCACCTGGGCTTGAGCAATTCTCAGCATCCTCAAAGGAGATCCAGTTGATGGATAGGAATAGGAGGCAGGGAGCAGTTATCCCCCCCAAAATTTTAATCAGTGCAGTTCCTTATCCAGGAGTCCTCAGTTGTGTGAGTGCTTGTGCTGAGACAGTGGAGAACTGGTACAGGGACAAATAATGACCAAGAGAGTGGGGTTGGTCTTTTGCAGCCTATGTCAGGTTCAGGAAGCTGTGAAAATGTGTTCCTGCCAGTAAGGAAGCAAATATTGCCATCTTTCCCAGTGCAGTGTTGCCTTGCAGTGTCTTCAGCCCCATTCCTTGTATATTAGATGGAACCCCCAGTGTGGGGGAAGTAAACATAATACAGTAGCAGGTCTCTAGCACACAGCTTTTAGAAGCACAAAGAATCATGAATAAAGAAGATGGGGGATTTATTCCAAAAGTCACAGCATATGGATAATCCATTTCACCTCTGATGTTATCCAGGAATTAGGCTGTCAGTTTTGGCTAATCTATGGAGGTATTGATATTATGAGCATCATTCTGCTGTCTCAGTGCTTACATATCTGTTGTATATTGGGGAAGAAACATCTCTAATTTAATTAGTTCAATTTATGGGATGAATGAGTTTAGGAATTATTATACAGTGGATGCTTACTTAAGAGAGACTTAATTTTTCATTTCTACATTTGGGCAACAGTAACATTGCCTCACCAGAATACATTCCCATTAAGCTTACAAGTATTAGTTTCTTCCAATGAGCTGTATAAAAGTCTGATGAAAGAAAAATCTGATGCAGACACAGTAAATTACCCTGCTCCTACCTCACACTGAGATTGAGTTTAGGCATGATTAATGTGCTATAGATTTCTATAGCAGGTCAGAAGATGCAAAGAAAATGATCCCCTCATTCTCACCAGGACACTACAGCTCCAGTGTTTAATATGTTCATCCATGCTTTGTCTGTCTCAAGGGTATGAATTTGGAAGCCAAAAAGGCATTTATCTTTTTTCTGTGTAGAGAAGGGAGAGGATGACAATTAAATTACATAATGGAAAGGCTAAGCCTCTGCAATTTGTATTTGATCTAAAAACAACTATTATCTAAGAAAAATGGATAAAATTCTGCTTTTGGGAATGTCGTTACTTACCCTGCAGTGTTAACTAGACAGCACGAGTGTAACTGAAGAACCTTTTCCTTGGTTTGTTTCATTGGATGTCTACAACTTAATGTTACTGATTAGGAGAAAATCCTGAGAATTAAATGGGAGGTTATTGGGATGAAGAGACTGTTTTCTCCACACTTTAATTCATGATGTCTCTCTCCTGCTGTGTGTGCTGTGGCAACAGTTTCCATAAGAATTTGCTTAGATGGCCTAGATTTTGATGCAGAATTAACCTTTAACTTCTAGATTAATGTGCTTCACTTCAGGACATCCCTGGGACGTGTCCTGTCCTGGGAGAACTGGAAGTGTTCTTGCACCTGTGTGGCAGTTCTTCCACAGCAAACTGAGACTTCTGTTCCTGTTGGGGCTTTTCTTTCTTCTATAAAAATGATTGTCTGTAGGGGAAGTTGATGTTCTGTAAGAACATCACAAACCCTCTGATGTAGGTTATTCTAGTAACAACAGCTGTGTGGATTTTCCTGACCAATCAGTTGGATTGTATACAGGCAGGACTTCAATTCAATTGACAGCTGCAAAAGGTGCTTTTGTAAATGTTAGATGAAACAATAACTGGTCATTTCTCAAAATACCAAAGTTTTGTGTCTCAAGGCAAACTATATTAGGTTATCCAGGTGGTTGTTATTTGTGCAGTTTTGTTGGAATGGTTTAATTTAAATGTCAGTCACTGCCTCTGGAAAATGATCTTCCTATTTGCAATGATCCCACACCCCATGCCCATCTTGAATCAGGCATGAGCAAAAGTCTGAAAGCAAAATAAAGCTGTGTGTGAAGCATTACAGAACTCAAATAACAAGGAAAACTGAAGTGGACTCAGCTTGAAAACCATTTCAAAGGGAATGGAGGGCCCATTTGGAAAAGCTTTTTGCAAGCAGCTCACTTGCTCACACATTCAGACCCAGTCAGCAGCTACAGCAGAGCAGTGAATCTCCAGAGCTTCTGAGCTGTGTGTTCATGTCCATGCCCGAGAGATCTCCTCCATCAATATTGATTGTGCTGCCTGCTCCAAAATACCCTGGGCCTGTCACAGCCTGTGCCAGCACAGACAGCCAGCACTGGGGACAGGGTGAGTGCCAGAGCTCAGTGGGGGACAGCTCTTAGTGTCTCTCAAATCTCTTCTACAAAAGAAGGACATTTTCTGTGACCAGTACATGTTACAGGTACCTTTTCATTTTATCAAAAGACGCCCTTTTCTTACCTTTTTTTCCCCACAGACCCAGATTTTATCTGCTCCATTTTAATGTGTAGTTTTACTCAAATGATAAATATGATTCAAACAACAAAGCTGTGACAAATGCAGAACATATCGAAGGTACATACATGGGAAGTATAATCTGCTAGCCTATTTTTTCTTTATTCTTTGCTTTTCTCTAAAGGAAAAGATTTTTTCCTGAAAAAATGTTTTTGCACTGCTTCATGGTGAACTCAGACCCCTCAGAGTCAGTACACAACAGCAGTTTCAATTCACCTGCTTTCAGGGTTTAGTCACCTCTCCTCATCTGGATGTCAGAATTTCACCAAATCTGCTCTGCAGGAATATTTAGTTGCTTCTTGAGCACTGCAGTGCAATATGTTCACTGTTCTGTCCTGGTTTATTTATTTTAAACAAATACTCTTTTCTTGCTTATGATAAGCTAGTCATCATCAGAAATTATCTCTGATGTTTGTTGATCAAGAGTGGATGCTCCAGAGGAAAGGGAACATGATGCTGTCACATTATTTTTGTTGGGAAATACATGTCTTAGTTGTTATCAGATGTGATACTCAGGGCTGTGTTAGGATCCAGTCATTCACGTTGCCATAGCAGATGATAAAGGAAAATTAATCTTTAAAAAAATAAAAAAATAGCCTTTTTTCTTCCTTTTGTCCAGTGTTCCTCTCAGCAGCAGACAGCCAGCAGTTGAAATGAGTGGAGTTTATGGATGGCTGCAGAGGCTGTCTCCATTCCCACCCTGTACATATCCATCAGCCACTCTGCAGCATTTTCCTGCAGCAGCAGGGGAACAGACAATCAGCCCCATCCCACTGGAGTGCTCTGATGGGATGGAGAGGCTGGACTGTGGCTTTGTGTAGGCTTGGAAATGCACTGGAATGAGAAGTCTTTTTAGAGCTTAAGCAGTCAGAGGCATTTTAGGGGAGTAACCACCCCCAGCAAACACACATATTAAACCCCTTGGAGGTTTTAGAGTCAAAGGAAATGTACTATCTAATTTTTGGTTGTTCTTTCAGGCAAAAATTGCTTATTGCAAAAAATTAAGTAGCCATTAAATAATTTGCAGACTCTACCTTACCTAATCAGACTTCCTTACATCACAACGACTCAATTTAGCATACAGTTGAACATAAAAAATTTTTTTTTTCATCTGTAAATCACTTTCAAGAGCAGAATCAATCATCATGCCACTCCACAGTTCCAGTTGCTAAAGGGAATATTGCAGTAAACAAGCAATGTTAAGAGCTTGTTTAGCATACAAAAGTGTAGGTCATCACACTTCAGATGGAAGAAAATGGTTTTAAGTAGAATTGGGTATTTTGTGTGTTTATATGAATTTGACACGGGAGATGAGAGGTCCCCAGAACATCCCCCAGATTCTGTCTGAAATTACTTTATTTTGAGTGATGAGCTAAAATAAATAATGGTGATATATAAGGCAGCAAGTATAGCGTGATTCTTGCTTTGGAAGGATTTTTCTGTTGGTGTACATCCATCCCTGCTCTATCCATCTTCCATCTCAGGATTTTTTATTTTGCTATGCATTACAGAAAAGCTAAGCATACCCTATGGCAGCCAGGAGAATATGTATGATGTATATAAATAAAGCTAATACTTTAGCTATCAAGATACCTGTAGTGGCTCAGTGCTCAGAGGTGGCTCAGAGCACTGCACTCCAAAGACCCAGGCAAGTTTTGACATTTTAAGAGATATATTGAGAAAAAAACAGGGGTCTCTCAGGGATTTGAAGGGTGTTTTGGGGTGTTATGTTTTATCAGCATTTGGATTTGCTAATATTTGCTGCTAAAACTTGACGAGGTCACTTTTGGAGGGGATTAGCTGCTCCTGAAGGACTGTTTCCCAAGTGCAAGCCTGGAAAAGGAGGAAATTTTTTTAACTGCTTGAGGAGAGAGCTGGGAAAGTGACTGTCAGAAGCAAGAAAACTGTTCACATGGGAAGGAGAACAGTCTGGTCAGCCACGTGTGGAGAACAGTCAAGCAAATCAGGCAGAAGTGGAGCAGACAGAGCACAGGCCATGTAGATGAGTTAGAGAATAAACAAAGGCCAGCTGCTGCCTTTCAGGGAAAAATGATCAATTTTAACTGTGGCCAAGCTACCTTTGAATCTCACCATGCTGTCTGTGGGAAAATAAGTCTCGAGATCAGAGTTGTGTGAACAGCCCATAAAACTCTGTAGCCAAAAAACTTGGATAAGGGATCAGAGACCTTTTTCCTTCATTGCATTCCTCAGTGCTCCCGCTTCACTTGCCCTTGGGGCCAGCAGAGCCCAGCCCAAGCTGCCCAGGAGAGCTGCAGATGTGCCCTGGGGCAGTGTCCACATCTGAACTGCTTTCTGCAAAGCAGCAATGGAGCAAAGCACTTCTGAAACCTTCACCATAAAAGAAGGGGAACAGGACTGTTTAAATAACACATGGGAAGTGATGGTGGAAGCACTTGGAGGGTTTATTCTTAGTGAAGTGGAATTTTAATCCACTTAATAAAAAATTACAATGTTATTGCCTGGCTAGAATGGACTGAAAGTAGACTCAAATATAATCAGTGTGGAAATGGTGGAATTGTAATAAATTGAAAGGGTTATTATGTTTTGAGTTTACTGACAATAAGTTGTTGAGGTAGGCCCAGGGGATGTACTGTAACAAATGTCCAGCTTTCTGGGGATAAATACTTTGGCTCAGTTTTCAGAGACTGATGCTGTCTGACTTTGAAATATGAAGTAGGAAGAAATCCATTGTCTAGTTGATGAGTACTATAGGTACAAATAAGTAGTGTTCATCAGAATAACAAAAAATATGGGAAGAATCTGGAAGTGGCAGGATGGTGAGGAAAGGGAAGTTTTTGTGTGAGCACTCCCTAAATAATAATTTTTCAAGAAATTCCTTCAAATTTTCTTTTATTATACAGATAAGAAATAGACATGTAACTTTGTTTTAGTCTACGGCATAAACAAGTCATGAATGGCTGTTTTTGGCAGTGCTGTTGCTGCAGATGACAGAAAGGAATCTGTTATGCTTAAGCAGAGGAAGAAGTGCTGTAAATTCTCAGCCATGCTTTTCCATTACATATATATAAAGAAATTAGGTGCTATTTCTTTAGTCTGTATTCTGCTCTCATTTCTGTCACTTTTACATCTGTACAAATCTGTTAATTTCAGTTCACGTACTCCTGATTTATATAATCTGTCCCAGTGAGTACAAAGTCAACAGAGAGAAATAGGTAATTAAAGATATCAAGGACATTTAGGAGAGAGAAACTCTAGTGACAATCCATCAAATGCATTGGGACAGACGGTGAAAAATCATGGTAGCTCGATGACAGCCAGAAGTGAAATAGAAGGCAGAATAGGAGTTGTTTTTCTGACATAAAGAATTGCCAGAGTGAAAGATAGTGAGAATACATTGGAGATGCAGATTGCAGAAAGCCAAACAGCCAGGCTAAACTCATAATAAGAGGAAATAAAGAAGTTGGGTGCATATCCTGAAGAACAAGTAAAAGGTATTTGAGTAAAAAAAAGGAGAGACAGAAGAGGGTTAACTGTAAATTCTCTTTTACTAAGAAATGTAACATGGGTGGCTGAAAGCAAGTATGAAGTTGAGAAAATTTAACAGATCAGTGAGAGCAAAGGCGATTTACCTGATTGAATGCAAAACTAAGAAGGCAATCTGAGCCAAGGTGAGGAAATGCAAGTAATAAGAAATCTTTTAGGTAGTTGTATACTAAAGTTGAAGCAATAAACTCAGAACAAAAGCAACTGCTAACAATCTTCAGTGAACACGCCTTTTGTTGCTGGAGTTGTCAGCAGCCACAGAGAAATCTTTGCAGTGTTTGTAAACCACAGAACCACTGAACCTTGCAGAGAGAAATAAAAGATGTACAGGTAATAGTGCAGTTATCTTTATTGTCAATGCAAACCTTCAGGAGAAAAGCTGTACAACTGAAGGGCCACTCAGAAGATACTGAAGGTCTTAAATCCAGAATTATGAAAAATTTTGATTAATGAATTTTTGCTTCTCCATCTTATTTTGAAATGTTGATGATTTTTTTTTGAGGCAGGAATGTGAAATTAAGCATACAGAACTAGATACAATAAGCTGTAAACCTGTCAGTGGAGGCAGTTTTAAGGGAGGCAAAGGGCTGCATTTGAGAGTGTAATTGCACAAATTGGTACCCAGGAAAGCACACTAAAGAATCACACCTTACAAAGAGTTGCACAGAATATCGAATATGGTTATTTTAAGTTCTAAGTATATTGATTTAGTGTGAGTTTTTCAAAAATCAAGGTTCCATTTTTTTTTTACCCCATTTAGAGATTTAGAGAAGAGGGGATTCTACTGAGTCCAAACACAGCCAAAAAGAGCAGTGCTGTTTCCTGCAGGGATGTTGGTGTGGGGTGTATGTTTATTCATCCTTCTAAGCAGAGGTGGGATTAATTGTGGCCATTTTCTTCAAGCTCTTCACGGCTCTTGTCATGATTAATGACATGATTTTTGAAAGGATAGTTGCCTATGTATAATGGCGCCTTCCAGCAAAATTCAGGATCTACCAGCCTGTCTCAGAGGTGAACTATAGATGTAATCTCAGAAGAGGGTCTGCTGTAAGGAAAAGAATGATTAAAAAGTGCAAAGTATGGTCTGTTGGCAGATGGCTCTTGTGGTTCCTGCTTGCCCTTTTGCTGCTGCATTGTACTTCACCTTCTGGATTCATCTCACATGGGGTCAGACTTTCCCCTCACTTTCTCTTCAGTCAGTATTATTGCTCATCCCACAGCAGCTCAGCTCACATGATCTACATTTAACCATCCTCTGTTTAATAAGGATCTATTTCAATCCTCGAAGGTCTTGTAGTGTGCAGCAAGCGCAGGGCATTTCTTCATTGGCATTTTAGTTTCCATCCCAGTCTACCTCAGAAACAAACCTCCCACTTGATTCCAGTCACTGCACGCCTCGCATTGCAGAGCATGTGAAATAGTTTCTTGACTGATGAAAGAAGAAAACAAGATGTGTTTGGAGATGTGTGAACTTATAGCCAAGAGATCAGTGCAGGGGATCAGGCTGGAGCTGGTCTGCTGCAAAGAGTGAACTTAATGAGCAGAGTAGATGTTGGATCCTCAGTGTGAATTATCCCATCCTGCAAATGCAGTCCCCAGGCACCCTGATCCTGTTGATGCAGGTGTCAGAATCTGCACTGTAGGAGCCTTATCTGTGTGTCTGCTTTCCTTACAGCTGCAAATCTGCTTGTTCACATGGCCACTGCTGAAGGGTCTGGTCCTCCCTCTGTCACATAAGTGCTTTTCAGCCATCAGATGTTCTCAATCCTCTGTTAAGAAGGGATACACTAAACCATAATTTGCATTTTATTAACTGATTGCAGGATTCTAACATAAAAACAAGTGCATGCTGTTTCCTTTAAACATCCACTGTGGCAGACTCAGTATCTCAGTGTGGTTAAACCATAATTTTCTGAGGACTAGACAAACTGGGAGATCTAGAAGAGTGTTATATAGGGCAGATTTTTCCAGTCCTCCATCTAATATTAAAATTCTCTAGGATATTTTTCATTCATCTGGATTTTTTCCTCTTGAATTCAGATTGCAGTTTCCCTCACAAACATTTCTCAAAATACTTGGGTGAAAATGAGTTCACCTCTGTTGAAATATTCCTCTAGCTCATATTATGTTTGACTGAGCTGACAAATGGCTTGACAGCCTTCTTGAAATCTGCCAAAATACAGTGTCAGGGATGACAATACCATGCAAGGTAATAATCTAAATGAATGTTGCTGCAGCTGAACAGTCACATTCCTGAGTCTCTATAATTCAGTTAGTATGAGGCAAGTCCCCAGATGTTTGTTTCTTAGCAATTGGAAAAGTTTGGGTTGTGTTTCCCTATTAACAGATGATTATAATTCACATTTCATGGTTAGCTTGCAACAAATTTAACACATTTCAAATTATTCCTCAAGTAATGGTGCTTTATTTATCTGTTCAAACTCCATTGGAGCAAGAGCTGTTGCTATTTAGTTTCTCAGAAATCCCAAACATTCATGAACTAGAAGTTTCATAGTGTTTGTGAATTTAGTCTCGTGGAGTATGGAATGCTAGTGGGTTTGAAATGTGATTTCCAGTTTGAGCTGTCTGAGAGAACCTAGAAATTGACATTACAGCTTTAATGTAAAAATGATCTTCTCTGCCTTACTGTATTTTAATTAGATTAATATTTTAATTACACTATTATCACAGAATGGTTTGTGTTGGAAGAGACCTTAGAGATCATTTCATTCCAACCCCTGGAATGGGCAGGGACACCTTCCACCAGAACAGATTGTTCAAAGCCCCGTCCAACCTGGCCTTGAATACTTCTAGGGATGGAGCAGCCATAGTTTCTCTAAATTGCCAGGTAATTTAGTGTTTTATACCTTGCAGTACATGTTTTCAGAGATCCTCAGCACATTTCTTTAATTCCATACTCTGTAGTTGCAACTGCTCTCTGAAGTACTCATTTCCTTTGATTTTATATCTCTAAGGTTTGGAGATTAGTTACACTGCAAGTTTGAACTATTTCCTCAGTTGTTAGAATTAAATAGCTAGTTGTACTAGATCTCAGGTGTAAAATTATAGCTGATCAAAATGCAAATGTTCTCTTTTTCTTGAAGAATTCTCTATGACCTTCTTTACTCTTCAGATGTCTGTCAATGCCAGCTCTTTCAGGTTCTGTTCTTTGCTGAAATGCTGTTTTGATTTTCTTTAGACCCATTTCATGATTTAATCCCTTCAAGAGTGAGCAACTATAATGTCTAGAGATCAGGAACAGACTCCTATTTATAGCTGAACAGTTGAAATCTTTGAGATCTGGGAGCTCTATATTCTCTTGAGCCACGGGCACTTGGTTAGGAGGTTCCTGAGATTGGAAAATAAAGTTTTGCTACATCTTTCTTTCTCATGTCATTGTTCACTCCATGCCACACTGCATACTGACCTTCTGTCACTGATGCAGAGGCTCATGTTCTGGCAGCCTCGGGAGTGCATTATATCTTCCTGCAGGAGACTCTTTCAGATGTGTGTCCTCGATCCCAGTGCATGCTACTGGAAGAAATAAAAGGTCACTTAGTTTTCTCAGCTTTATCTGAACTTAGCTGGAGTGTTGCTTTATCATCATGATCACAGCTGTAGAAGCCTTATGCAATATATATTTCCTATTTATAATTTATTCTTTTCTAAAGCAGCTCTGAACGTGTGTCAGTAATTAGTAGTGAATATTGTTTCTGGAGTGCTTACTGTGTGAAATTCCCTATGTACACAATTGCAGGTCTTAGAGGATGAATCAAGTGCCAGTGCAAGCATAAATAAAATGATCAAAGTTTCTGAAAACATGTAACACCAGTGAATCTTTGAACCTTTCTGCTCCCTTGTTTGACATGATTCTGAAACAAAGAGTCCAAGTATAGCAACATAATGGGGTTTGTTATCAACTTCCAGCTGACATTATGATGTAGGATTTGCAGCAGTACTTCTGGGATGAGCAGTTCTGGGATTAGTGCTTGGGGTTTGAGTGGTCACTGTCTCTCTCCCTCCTTGGGGGGAAGATACTGAGGTGGAGTAAAATCTTTATCCAGTACTGCCAGAGTTCCTTTTGCTGTCGAGGAATCCTCCTAGCAAAGAGAGGTGTGTAAATTAGAGCACCTCCTTCGTTGCAAATGCAAGACTTCTGTGGCTTAAAATGCCCAGCATGAATCCTGAAGTTGCCTTTGGACAGTGTTCTGTGGACTTCTTAAAAACAAGTTCTGCACAAATTGAGCAGTCAAGTGCTCTCTTCTGCTAAAATAAAGTTGGCTCAAAGGTAGTGGAAATCTGTGCTGTGGATACCAACGGCCTTGGGATTTGAATCCCTCTGGAACCATCACTGCAGTCTGCTATCTGATGCCTGGATCAGAGTATTTTGTTTCTTTGGCCTTTTTAGCTTACTTTTTTTAAATTATTATTATTGTTATTGATTACTTCAGCTAAATCCTTTGAAATACCATTCCAAAAAAACCTGTTTCTCTACAAGATACTATTGCTTCAGCCACATGACAAGTAGCAGTCACTGAGGAAAGGTAACGTGTCGTTACTTTAAAACTGACACAGAAAACTAATTTCTTAATATTCATAAAAATCTTATTTAATCAGAGTAACAAATTAATGAGGAACTGTCAGTTAAAAAGGTTATGTTTGCATATCTCCTATGATTTTTCAGGAAATGGGTAGAGATAACACAAGTCTGTCAGTAACAAAAGAGTATCATAAAGGATTTTCCTGAATGAAGAGATTTCACTTGTGGATGCCCCATCCCTGGAAGTGTTCAAAGCCAGGTTGGATGGGGCCCTGAGCAAGCCAGTCTAGGGGGTATCACCATGGGTTGGAATTGGATGACCCTTAAGGTCCCTTCCAACCCAAATCATTCTGTGACTCTGATGGCTGAATCAAGCAGCTCCAACTATTAGGGACACTTTCATCACGTGATAGCTTTTATAAACTGAGCAAGGTACTTAAAATAACCTGTTCAAGTTGTTGGTTACAACTGAAGTGAGGAGCCTTTACCTGAGGGGGAACAGCATTTCTGTTTGCAGCAACTGCTGCACGTTTTTCACTGGTTTACTCCCATTAACCCGCCCTCAGTTTTGCATAATGATTTTTGATGTAGTGTTCTTTTTTTTTTTTTTTTTCTTAGAATGGGTAAAATGTCAGAGACAATTAAGACAGTGATGTTATAAACTGGAATGAGAACATTTGTAATGGCTCACAGGGTTTCTGATCTAAAATTTGTACAACCCTCTCCCACACTCAGCAGCTGGTTATGTCATGGACTGGTTGCCCATGACTGCTTCTTCCTGATGCAGTTCTAAGAAATTTCAAATATTGGCTAAAACTGACTAAAGGGCTGCAAGGTTGTCCTTTTCAACAGCAGCACGTTTGATTTCACCTTTTGCAAAGGTTTCTTCAACAATATTTGGAACTAGATTTTCCTTGAAGCTACAAATGAGGTACAAAGAAATGCCTGTGTGCTCCCAGGGAGAGTGCATTGCTCATAATCCAGTATAATTCATACAGCCTCTTTCCAATCATTAGTTATGCATTTAAATAAGTATTTGAAAGACTTGGGACATTGTAACTAACTTAATTGTCTCTACAGAAAATTGTGTTCCTAAATATCAAAGTTAGATAAGTTGATTTTATTCAACTGCTATTTGTTGCCTTGTATGTTTTGACCACTGGGATTTGTATATCTAAGTGGAACATCAGTATTTTATGCATAACTTTTATTTTATAACTTTGATATTAGGAGAATTATTACTTTATTTCATAATGAGATTATTCCCATTATGATAAATTTAAAAAAAATTCACATGACTCAGAACAAATTTCTGAAAACTTGTAAAACAAACCAAGAACTAGCAATGTATTTAATCATTATGCAAATTGTCATTCGCTGTAAAGCAGTTCCCATGTGGGAAAACAGTGGAAGCATTAGATTTTTTTTATGTGGGTGTTGTTCTCTAGATACAACCCTCAAATGATCAGCTAAGAAGAGCCAGTGATTGTGTCAAAAACAGCTACTGCAGATGTACTGTCAAAGCAACAAGGGTAATGAAAGTGAAGTCACATTGCCAATGGCTTTATAACCTTCAGGCTAATGTGTTTGGCTTTCAAGCTGCCTAAAAAACAATTGCTTTCTAAGCACTTAATTTGAATTTTTGACTGAAAATAATGATGTTGAAAGAGTTTAACAGCTCTCTTTTCAAGGTTTGTTTTCAGTGTTACACCTGTTGAGAATATGATTTATTAACAATACTATTCTCTCTATAGAGAACCTGCAGGGGCCATTCCTCAATAATATTTGCAATTACAAACTGAGATAAAGGCTTGGTGGTTTTGGTAATTGAAAAACAAGCAAAAGATGATCAGTGAGAAAGCCTCATTAGGCCAGATTGTGACGTGTGAATCTTCATTTCACATGCTGGGCACTTCTGTTATTTTTGTGCATTAGTTGGGACCTTGTAAGGCTCACCAGAGGCAGTGAGGGGAGCATGAATTCCTATCCAGCTGGGAATTCATGCCTAGTGTTAGCTCAGAGATCAGAAGTAATGCTGCTTTGAGGAATTGCACCTGGAAGCAGCGGGAATATATTTTTGTTATCTCTGGCTCTGCTTCTTCCTTCCTGTCTGGCTGGGTGCTGCTCAGTTGGGGAAGGTGGGAGCTGATGGTTCCCACTGCAGTGTTCAGACTGGCCTTGGAGCTGTGGCACCTGTGGCAGCACAGCACATCCATCCCAGCACGGATCAGTGAGTCCATCCCTTGGGAGTTTTGCCTTTCCGGCCTTGTGAGAGCTGCCCAGCCTGCAGCATCACCTGCTGTGACTGGCAGGGCACACTGAAGTGGGAAAGGCTTTATGAACGTGAAGTTAGAGAGAATTGTTTAATTCAAGCAGGGGTAACAGGCTCTTTAGCACATGCTAATGAGCACAAGAGTTCAGGCAGAAGTGCATTGTGGCTCTGAAGTTAGTCTGCCCAAAGGGAGAGCAAAGAATAGTAAAATCCAGACACTTTTCCCCTGCCACCCCCCAGTTTTAGATATTTCAGCGCAGGCAGTTGTGTGATTGTTCCAGGCACCCAAATATATCAGCTCTGTCAGCCATGTGTGCTGGCACAGGGCTGTGCCACCCCAGCTCTGTAGCTGCTGGCTCACAGCTGGCCCTCATTCATCCTGCTTGGAGCACAAGCAGAGAAAATGAGCATCTGTTTGCCCTCAGCATTGGAGACACACTCTGTCTTCATTCTTTTGGATAAACTAAGAGGGGTTTGGGGTTTTCTAAGAAATATTTTTAATTCTTACTATAGTTGTCTTTTTACAAAAAATCCTAGAAACTAAAACAAACAAACAAACAAACCAAAATACCCAAAAGCCCCAAACTACCAAACCCAATCAAACAAACAACCCCCAAAATGAGAACAACCAACTGCAAAACCCAAGAAAGAGAGCAGCAGGAAGATTTCTGTATAAAAGCCCATGTGATTGAATTGTAAATAATGTCAATTCTTATTCTAGCTGATCTGAGCTCAGGGGTAAGGAATATATTTCATTTTTTTTCCCAAATATTT
The DNA here is from genome assembly GCA_013401135.1 of Cettia cetti. Taxonomy (NCBI): domain Eukaryota; kingdom Metazoa; phylum Chordata; class Aves; order Passeriformes; family Sylviidae; genus Cettia; species Cettia cetti. The sequence continues at coordinate 4,433 of VZUI01048379.1, read as the reverse complement.
TAATTTAATTTTAAAATTGTTGCCACCCCGGTGAATGATTGTGAGTGTGGGTAAGCAAAGTCTATGCTGAAAGTTTCACCTGCCACTTTCTCAGTATTGCTCATGGAAACTTCTGGAAAAGTCTTTCAGCAGAACAGGAGTAGCAAATCTTTCCCAATATAGCAGAAAAAAAACCCCAACCTACCAAAAAAACCCTTTTAATTTTTGAAAATAAGAAACTCAGTAACCTTCTGGGCCATTAATATGGCCAGAAGAATTTGGTTTTGCACATTATGGGTAGCTGAGCAAAAGTCTGTGTACTGAGAATTTGAGTCTTATGGGAAATCTGAGATTGTAAGATATGATGAAGGATCTTTTCAATGCCATACACATCTGAGGACTCATGAGGATATTTATTTATTAATTTTATACTGTTATTAATAACCCACTGTTAATGTACTTGGCATTACATAAGAATCTAATGCGAATATTTATACTTTTATCAATTCATTATATTTTTATTAATGACTTAGCATTCTAGGCAGGTCCTGACATCTTCAGGCTTTTCATTACGTGTGACACTGCTTCCTTCTGCCATGGATTCTCTCAGTGTCACCACTTAATGTTAGGAGCTCTTTCAGTAAACCCAGATGGCCTTTCTGGGACATTTCTCACTAAACTTAAAGCTTTCTCATACAAAATTTAAACTTAAATATCTCCAGCAGCAGCATTACTAATTCACTAATCCAAAGCATCCTGTTTGGATGCAGTTCTCTGATTCCTGGGAGAGAGAGCACACAGAATTGGTTAGAGACATCTTGACGTAGAGATCTCATTGGGGAGCTTTGTTCACTGAAGTACTCAGTGGGTAAAATATATTCTCTTTCTCTTAAGCAAATAAAAAAATAAATAGATAAATAAATAATATGTAATTTGCTGACACAAGTTATTTGCCAAAGATAGGCAACAGGCCTTGGGGAGATATTTATGACAGACTGGATTGACTTTAGCAAGCAGCAGCTGGTGCTTTAACACTGCTTGGTGTTGGAATGATCTTCTGCACTGCAAGGTAGAGAGGCAGAAAATGCAGCTGCATCTTTCTGGAGCTAATTTGAACAAAAGCCATGAGCTGGTAATTACCACTTTTTCCAGCTAGTCCTTATGAGGGTAAACGGTTTATTCATAGATGGAAGGTGAAAGAGGGAAATACTGAGCAGGCTGCAAAGCAGTGTTAATAAATGTCCCTCCTGGAGATACTTAGAAATTTAAACTCGTGTGGCTAGGAGGGGCTGGGAATGAAGATTGCTTCCTCAGGGGTCTCTGTGACTCCTGGGGTTACTCCTTTGTGTGGGAGGTTCCTCAGGATGAGCCTTTCCTGATGATTCTGCACCAATTCTGAGGGATCCTCCCAGGCCTTGGAGGAGTAAACTGAGCTGAGCTGGTTCTGAAAGGTGCAAAATCAGGGGAATGTTTTCAGTCAGCATCTCATTTCTGCTTGAGTCATACAAATAAGTTATAAGCTCAATTAATGCAACAAATATAAATATTTATGAACCCATTTAGCTAATGTTTGGCTGTATTTATAAATAAAAGCATCTTGCAAGAGCTTCTTTTTGAAAAGTAAATAAAGTGTAGAGAGTGTTTGTGTGTTAAATTATCCATGCTTCATTAACTCTTCCAAAATATCAAGTCTTAGGTAGTAACTAAATTCAAAGTGACAAAAGAGTAGGATTAGTGGCAATAACTTTAATACTTAAACTTCAGGAGAACACAAAGCTGTTGTTTACTTTCTTAGTTGGTAGGGGAAAAGAGGATAATGTGTTTGATTTTGCCATTAATTTATTTTAAAAAAAAACAACTGTATTGTTATTGTAGTTATAGGAGGGGTAATAGGAGAGGAGAGCAGTCTCATGTTAATGTCCTGGTCTTAGGGACAATTTCTATTTGCTGACCTTTCTAAGGTGACTGACAGGAAATTGTATTGCACCCAGGTCTACTTCAAGGCTTGTTTTTTTGCAGATCAGAACACAGTCTATGAGTTATGATAAATCTAAGGGTTCCAATGAGTGAGATTTTTTGACTGCTCTGACTTATTATGAACTGTTAAACTCGTGTTTTTAACATGCTCTTCACATACTTAGCTTAAGATATGAATATTCTCTTGATTGACTTAGTTGATGGCACATCAATCTAAGTTGGCTGGATTTGACAGCCACATATTGAATGATAAAGGATCATTTTGGTCCTCTTAAGAAACAACAATTTATTATGCATGGTGTGGTGAAATGGATTTTAGAACATGGTGCTAGTGGTGCCAAGGTCACCGTTTCGATCCCCATGTGGACCGTTCGCTGAAGAGTTGAACATCATGGTCCCTGTCAGTCCCTTCCAGCCTTGTGATTCTGTGAAGATGTGTTTGCTCTAATCTCTTGATTGCTCAGGTCAACATAATAAAAATACAATGAAGAACTGAGGCCCAAGTCTAGCAATTTATGTTTGTGGGTTTGGTTTTTTTTTTTCATTTGTTATGTTCACAACTGATTCCTAAGCTAAATATCCTGAGGGTAAAATCTAGAAGGGTTCCATGATGCTCAGTGGTGAACAGATGCAGAACTGAAAAGGAAGCTCCTGTCCCAAGTCTTGCAATGTAATTAGGGTGGGGAAAGTCACTGGTGAGCTTTTTTCTGTGTGGGTGGTCCCTGGGCTCCTTGCCTTGCCTTCTCAGGCTGTTGCCCACCTCAGGCAGGCAGGAGATTTTATAAAGGGGCAGAAAAGAATCCTGTCAAAGGCCTTACCCCACCCCTAGTGAGAACAGAACTCTAGATTTCCTCAAGAATTGCATTGGGCCTGGCTTGATAGGAGATGAATTTCTTTTCCTGAAATTGGAAGTGGAATATTTAAGCTGTGATGTGAGACTCGGAGTCCATGAGGAGCCAGTTGCAGAGGCCAAGCCAGCACATCACTTTTCTGTAACACTGAGTTGAGCTAAGGGACTCAGATACAGCTTTGGCTTGCAGTATCAGCTCTTCTCTTTTCATGCATGATTTTAGGTGTGCAGAGTCCCTGCAGTTAATTAAAAGATTGACTTAGTCATATGCAATCACTGAACCATTGGCAAGACCTTCAAAGTGTGAATTTTATGCAAGAAGAAGGATATTTTCAAATATTTGTTTGTCAAAAAATATTTCACCTGCTGCATTGAAGTGGCCCTGTGCCTGGTTTTGCATTCCCTTCAAAGTCCATACAATAAATAGTCTTTAAAGTCAGCTAGGAAAAAAATTTAATGACTTCTCTCTTATACCAGGTATGTACAGATGAGTGTGTGGAAAAACACTTTGTGGTGATTTTGTCTGCCAAAAGGGAATGAAAAAGCCTTTTTTGATGCTCTACAAGAAAGAAACGTGTTAGTAGAATGGCATTTGGCTAATAGTGCAGCAGAGAAAAACTGGGTCATGGCAGCAAAGAAGGAGAGAAAATTGTTTCATTTGGGGGTGAAGGTCATCTGAAATAAGTGATTTCACATTTAAAAGGCCACTAAGGAGAAAATTGATGAATGTTAACCTAATTTTGTATTGCTTTATTTCATTCTTTTTTTCTTTTCTCATTTGTAATGCTTACGTTTTCAGGAAGTTGAGGTAGGTTTCTCAATTTTAACTTTGCATAGAGTGAATAAAAATATTTACAGTGTATCGTAATTCATTGAATGTTTTAAACTCTTATGATCAACTCTTAATATTGCTACAAATGAAAGACATTGATACAAGTTAATTATTACTGTGTTAATATTGATTAATTAACATGTTAATATGAGAATTGTGTAAGTTTCATTTGTTACAGAAAGCATAAGGGATTTTTAGCACATTAGTGTCAACCCTAGTAGAACATTCAGAAATGCCAGGAAAGTGTTTTACTGAAATGGGAAATTTAAATCTCTTAAATCAAGTTGATAATATTTATATATATACGTCTGCTGCTTCTCTGTTGGAAGAAGTTACAGTGAAATTACAGAGACAATCAGAGTTCCAGCTTCTGACAAAAGTCATTTGAGGATATTGTTGTAAACCTCAGCAGCTTCCTGAGTACTGGCACAACGCCCTGTCTGCTTCTGAGTCAGAGCTTGAGGTGTGTCTTTAAATGTGACACAGATTTTCTGCTCACCATATCCACAGGGTGAGCTTCACCTTTATGGTGCCATAACCCTTCAGTCTCAGTTCTTGCTGGTATGGATGCTGAAGTGGAGCCCTGGTGCTGTATTTTGTGTCATTGGGGTTTAATCCAGGTACCACCCAACCCACACCCTCACCCCCCCTATTACCTGGGTGGCATGGGGAGGAGAACTAGGGGGAAAAAAGGTAAACCCCATGAGTTGTGATAAGAACAGCATTATTATTATTATTATTATTATTATTATTATTATTATTATTATTATTATTATTATTATTATTATTATTATT